>PNEQ01069690.1:0-113015 GCA_003012365.1 Medauroidea extradentata | reverse complement strand
TTTGATATGATTTTTTTCATTTCATTATATTAACTGGTTTTCAAGTTTTGTATGAAGTAAAAATACGCAAATTTTGACTTTGAAGTGCCATTACGGGAAAACTAGATGAGCTAATTTTTTTCCGTTAGAGGTATATGTACTCTCAAGTAATGTGTACAAAACTAACACTATTTCATACAAATATAAAATTATGTTTTTTTCCCCACTTGAACAACCTTAAAGTCCCATAGTAAAAAGACTACAAGGAAAACCTTGCACGCCAGTTTAGCGCGCTGCGAATAGAGGCGATATGCTTCTCGTCAAGTGTGGGACACTGGCTCTTATCCCTACGCTGTTACCACGCGTCAAAGGTGGAAATTTGACACCGCGAAGGACTCCTCTTAAGGGGCCTCCCTACCTGCCCTTCAAACGCGTTGCAGCAAGTTACAACTATTATCTTTTTGACGAAACAATTTAACGCACATTATATCTGTATAGCTACGAAAAAAACACACACTTCAAACTACGTGAGTGAGAGATTTCGGTCAGCGTTTAACATCGAGATCTTCAGCGCTGGTGAGGGGTGACATGAGGTGAGTATAGAGCAGCCACGGAATGAAATTGGGGAGGGGGAGCGGGAGACCCCCGAGAAAACCCGACGACCAGCGGCATCGTCCGGCACGATTGCCACATGCGAAAATCCGGGGACCGACCCCGCCGGGAATCGAACCCGGGTCGCCTTGGTGGGAGGCGAGAGGTCTGACCCGACGTCGCTATAGTTTTAAAAATTCGACACGTTTATTAGATACTCTATTTTCTGGCCCCTCAAAACAATAAAAAATGGCTTTTTCAGACTGCCGTATCTGGAAAAGATTCTAAAAAAAAATTAACCATAGAAACAAGCGTTTCACTATGAACTACGCTGCTCACAAATATAATAATGTGGTCACCGCTTAAAGTCCCACAGGAAAAAGGATTATAGGAAAGCATTGCATGTTAGCTGAGTGGCTTGCGCGGAGAGGCGATAATGCATTACATACGTCGATCAACGGCAACCTTACCGCTTGCGCCTCACACTAACAAACGCAACCTGTTTAGGGAGGCCCCTTAACAATTTTAGCGGGCTAAGTATGAAGGAAGTTGTGGGAGACGGCGTGGAAGCGCGAACATGGCATGTCTGTAAGGCGGCGTTGGTAATTTCCCGAGATCATTGTTTATATTGGCTTATTAGCGGGCCCTTAACACTGTCCAAACTAGTCCGAGGTCGGAGCACACACACCGCTGCAGGGATCGCCTCTCCGGCTCGGCCGGGCCGACGTACAGGGCGAGTAACAGGTACGCGCGCTTGTTTGCATCTTATGAATAATGAATTATTACATTCCCCCTGAGGGCGCCGAAGACGCCAGCCACACTTCTTTCTGAATACTGCTTCAGACTCTCGTGGAAGATGCTCCGTACTCTCCCAAGCGAGGGGTAAACGGTGCGCTCGCAAGTCCTATGACTAGGACCACGAACTTTCCGCGAAAAGAATTTTGCCCCAGTTCGTTTCAACGCCTTACGTCATGGCCGTCTTCAGTAGAAGGCCGGAGTCTTGAATGTGGCAACGCTTCATCGGAGGCCTACTGCCGGTCGCTCATTGGCTGCCCTAGTCTGTGTAGACGTGTACACGCCACTAAAGCTGCATCTAGACAAGTTGCAGAGACCAGGGTGGCCAAGAAGTGACAAGCAGCAGGCCCCCGATGCAGTGTTGCCACATTTAAGACTCCGGCCTTCTATTCAAGATGGCCATGCTTACGTGCACATCTGCAGTTGTGCTTCATAGTTATTGACAGAGTGTCTTTGTAAAGCGACTTCCCTCATTTGACTGTGCCATTTTCACAGTAAGGTTGTTGCAATTCCACACATCTGTCATTTGTGACGTGTGAAAGTTTAAACATCCAATCACTGACTATTAAGCAGAATTGCAACTGTTCACATAACGCACTGAATGAAACAAATTTGGACAAAATTGTTTCATGGCAGTTCCTGTGTTTCAGGCGCATGTCTGCAACCCGCATTAACAACATATAAATAAAGACTAATATTTAGTAATGATTAGAGACCTGAAAAATTCTGCGGGTTCAACAACCTGTAGGCTAACCTCCAAGATTATCTACGTACTCAAGCAGATAACAGCTGTTCATTAGCTGTGCACTGACACGTCGAAACAACAATATTTGGCCTCCATCTACTTGCTTCATTGTTATTGGCTCAGCGCTCTCCAGGTGGAGTCAAAAAAAGCAAGAGCCAATTGAGAATGTGACACGAACTCAATAGTTGCTTAAATTTTTGCTTGTGTCCAAAAGAAAACGCGAATTTTCAGGTCACTAGTGATGATGGTATATCACGAAAATGTTTCGTTCCAACATACCCTTGAAAAAACTGTGGTTTCTTGCAATATGTATGATTTGGTGCTATGCGTCTGACACGACGTAGCTGTCTACAGGCCAATAACAGGCATCAAATATTACAATAGCGGGATTAATACTGGCTCAGTCAAATAGGGCAACAGCTCCACGTACAAGCGAAAACCAGTAATTTTGATAAGCTAAACGTGCGTTGAAACCCAGCAAACAGTCAAGTTTTCCCGCGATAAACCATCATCTCTACTATCGCTATAGTATTGAAAGTTTTACGCATATCAAAATTGTATTAGCATTTGATTAAAGGTGAAGCCGTTCTTATTCGAGCGGCGTTCTGCAAAATCCAGTAACTTATAACAAACGGCTATATCATCAACGTAAAACAAAAAAAAAATGTTTATAAAATATGTAGTTAACCCTTTTTTACACTTGACTTTAGTGAACGCAGCGAAAATATGATCATCTGTGTCTGTGACAAAAAGCGGAGATAATGTTGGTATGTGTAATTCGTTTATTTCTATAGCGATTTTAAGCTAAGCCTTGATTTATGTTGGGTATACATGCGCCTGAAACATTGAAAGTGCCTCTGAAGGTAGAAGTTTCCATAAAATCTTATTTTTATTAACTTTTCTCCGTTACAAAAATGCTGTGTAAATAATTTTAAAAAAACCTAAGTAGGTAGTAAAAAATGTGTTTCCAGTTATTTTGTGATCATATTTGTTTACACATCTCTACTGTTTTCATCTGTGTAATCTTAATTAGAGATTAACTGATTATCTACTGATTTCAGTCTCACATGAGTAAATATAGATAACAGTTAGCTCACTAAATATTTAAAAAATATGTTAAGTAAAGCTTTATGTCACTACTGGCTTTGAAATTCAAAATTAGGTCATAATAGTGGTTTTGAAAATATATAGTTTTTCCTAAGGGAAGCTAGTACACCCGATCATCGAATTCTTTAATTGTTGCTGTAAGTTCAATGCTCTACTGACTGTATGTAGTCTTCCCTGCAAAATTATTTTGTAGTAACCACGATATAATCATGTGGTGGCCACAATATTTCAGTGGTGGAACAAAATGTTTTTGTAGTGATCACAAAATAAACTTTGCAGAGTGAATCCCCGCAAAATATTTTGTAGCAGCCACAAAATATATATTTTTCGTGTATAAGATTCATTAAAAATTTTTATCTGACATGGCACAGGTATTGCCTTTTTAAGTGTTACCAAACTGCCACACCTTCACTACCTTTCTAAGTTTTTACTAGTAAGGTTTAACCTTCCGGAGGAAGAATGCCATTTTTTCTACGGATGGTCACCGACGATATACTGTAAGCAATAGTAACCAGGCAATGCCAACTACATTTCATTGTAAGTTACTATTTCCTCTGCCTTGTCGAAGCATAAAACCTTTTAGCACATTTTTAGGCTAAATTAAATGCAGAAGTTCCATTATTCCAACATGGCGGGTACTGATCACTATTAAAGCAACATACGTTTCATATGGTAAAATCTTTACATTGTTTTTTTTACAAATGTATTCTAATTTATACATAAATTTTGTTATGAAAAGAACTAAAATTGAAGATTTTTTTTTTTTTTGCGAAATAACGATGCATTATTTTGCAAAACGCCTACAAGACTGCTTGCTCTTAGTATCGAATCTTCTTTTTAAATTCTTACCTTAATTTTTTTTAAATTTTGGCATCATGTAAAAAAATTTACCAAGCATGGCAGTAACTCGACGGGGGACAAATATTTGTAGTGAACATAAAATTTCATCCGTAAACCTCTCTCGCAGATATTTTGGATAGTGAAATTATTTTCAAATCAAAACGCAAGTATTTTTTAAATTCGGTTATTAGAGAGGCCTAGATTTGATCTTATAAAAATTGCAGTTTCCTATTTTTGTAGATTTTTTGGTTGCAAGCCCTTATTTTTTAATTTTTTACTTAGACGTAAAAGCATACTACCGCATAGTGTTATATAAATAAACGTCAGCTGATAAAATATCTACTCGGTAAAAAATTCTCATCGAATTTTGATAAGTAGTTCAAATTTTATTGACGATTAGGTATTTCAGTCGTCGTACCTTTCCATATCCCTTAACGTGGTTTCTGGCAGGTAGTAAATAACATGCCGAGTGCAATGCTAGTAAGACATTAGAGCTGTAGGTATATCCGTGTATCAGGTTAACTGAGGAGGAACAGCTTGCAATTGACACTCTTTGACGCTTAATACAGTTTTAGCCATATAAGTTCTCTTAACATACACGTATTCAACATTAGGTGAAGTGTCTGATGGTTGACTGGATTTATTTGCTTGGACATACTCCATTGCGAAATAAAATATCAGTCGCACTCGTGTTCCTGAACCCTGTGTATCTACCTGATGAAGGGAACAGATTCCAGTTCCCGAAACGTCGTTCATACTGACTGTTTGGAAAACTACTGTGTTTTATTTCGTCTCATCGTTTGTGTTGTTTGTTGTTTTTTCTGTTTGTGTCCGACATCTTTGTGTTTTGTTTAGTCTCATCGTTGTGTCGTTTGCTGTATTTCTGTTTGTGTTTTTGTTTCGTCTCATCGTTGTGTCGCATGTCAACTTAGGTTTTTTATATTTTTGTTATTTCTTTTATTTTCTGTTTGTTCCTTGTTTTATCTGACCAGATTCCAGTTTTGGAATTTCATGTTGCGTATGTATCCTGATGACTGAAGCATACTCTGCTTATTTATGTTTTCTTGTCTTATTTTTATTTTTAGTTTTCTTGTAACAGTCATTTATTTCGCAATGGAGTATGTTCAAGCAAATAAATTCAGTCATGCACTCCCATTGCGCAGTTTTTTCAAAGATCATGTCTGATGGTTATGGTTCATAAAAGAAAGACAACTGATCGAGAATCCGAACAGAAGCACCTTGCCACTTTTTTCCCGGAGATAATGTCTTTCATTGCAAAAAACTTCAGGATAGAAAGCACGCTCCTTATCTACTACATTATCGGACTAGCACAGCATAGATAAGACAAAAGTCATAAATTATGATACTGATAATATGGCAAGTAATTTTAATGTTGTGTAATGGAAGCTAGTTTGAAAACTAAATTTGTAACTCTACAAATAGTTAGAAACGTGCTTTGGTAACAAATAAAAACAGTATTGTAGGGAACGTTTAGGAACAGTATGCATGAATATAGGTGAACAAATCTTGAAATGTTAGTAAAATTATACAAAGCTAAAGTTAGTTTTTCATCCATCATTCTGTTAGTAAACATTACGCCATACATTATTACAGGCATAACAAATTATGAGAAAAAACTTACATATTGGCTATATTATCCTTGTAATAGCTGACTGGGAAAGTGTTTCGACAGTTAACACACAGAGGATTATGATCGATTATAACTCGAGCAACTTTAGTTCATATTTTTCTTCTGCCCTTAGCAACCAATCTATAATTCATGTAGTGCAATCATTACTGTAATGTTTATTAGGGTATTTAAAGATCACCACATAACGCCAATAACCATTTCCATCGATTTAAAAAAAATATGTGTTTTTTTTCTCCACAGGAGTGAACGTGTGACGGACTGTATGTAGAATCTGGTACAGAGTAACAACATTTGATTGAGACACAGTCAACTAGACATTCCATTGGTTGAGAGCCAAGCAGTAATGATTGAATATACAATATGGGAGGCGCGACGGATGTGATGTCAGCCAATTGGAAGTCTGTAGGGAGAATGCAGATGTTAACAGGAACTAGTGTCGCTGTAGTGCATTATATAACTCGCTCATTTCAGTCTGGTCTTGATGGTCGGGGACTACACGAAGACATCAGCGTGTTAACATATCAAATTTTGCTCGTCGAAGGTTCAAAAGATTTTATAGCGTAGCCAAATCAAACGCAGCCACAAGCAGCTATGCACAACGGAAGGCTGAGTCTCACACTGATTTCGACCATAGGCGTGATTTACGTGTGTGTTAGACTCAGCCTAAAGGTTTCTTCATAATTAAAAAACATAAGCACAAAACATACAACATAACAGTAAAACACACATGACTAGAAGCATTGTGCGAAATTAATTTACGATTGGATTCTTTCTGTAACGCTTAGCCAATGACATTTTTTAACCGAATGTGAAATATTCGTTGCTGTACAGAAGTCGACCTTAGGCCATTGCAACATATTTGAAGTGGAATCTTATTCTGAGATAATTGGAAATTTAGGAACAAAGTATTATTGGTACTTTGTTGCACAGTGCAAAACATTACTTACAATAGAAACATATAGTTCCCAACATTAAAGTTTTTTATCTGGCTTTGTTTTTATTCTTGTGTATTTTTGGAGGTTAAACCAGTATGGCGGACATTTCCAAACTCCTTTCTTGTGATTGGTTGGTGTCCTATGCGTAAGCACAATAAATGAAATATTACCACTTTTTTTTTTTTTTTTGCAGTTGTGAATCGGTAGGTAAGAATACATAGATGCTCGTTCTTGTGCGAATGACCTATGTTCTATGCTTATCCTCCTTAAATCATCTCGAGCGACAGGGACAGGGCAAACAACCTTAACTTTCACACCAGTGTGACGGCAGGTTGCCTTCCTGACGACGCGGCGAGGCCTATATTAGGGAAATTTAGAAAGTTTCAAGTCCCGTGTAGAAAACTCGGGGAATGTGCGGGCAAGTCGGAAACATACACTTAAAGCTGCACGAATAATTATAACATCTTTAGCTAAACGTAGAGAGCTGGGAAATTCGCGGGTTCACTGACATGAAGAGTAACCACCAAGAATATTTTTTTTTTAAATCACACCTCGGCTGCTCATAGGCTTCTCACTGCCACGGAACAACCACATAATCGGACATGCATTAGTTGCTGCATTACTATATCATATCAAATTAGTCAGGGCCAGTCTAAAGTGAGCACTTTTGACATTTTCGTTATTTTATTCCTTCCAGGTGTTTTGTATTTACTTGCCTTGCCACTTCAAATTATAAATATAATCTAAAATTAAAGTAAAACTTAAATATATAACAATATAATGTAATAATAAATATACAATAAAAATATAGTATAAATATAATTAAAAATATTTTATTATATATCTAAGTAACAATCAATGTGTGTAGATTGTACCGACTCGAAAGTTAACGTCTACGGTCGCAATAAGCTATAATTAGAGATGGTGGTATATCGCGAAAATATTTGGGGTCGACATACCCTTGAAAACGCTGTAGTTTCTATCAACATGTATGATTAGTAGGGCCACGATTTTGTCGCGAAAAGAATTTTGCCCCACTTTGTTTCAGTGACTCGCGTGCACATCGGCAGTTCTGTTTCAAGGTTATTGGCAGCGTGTCTATGTTCAGACACGTTTCTCATTTTACTGCACCAATCAGAATACGATTATTGTGAGTCTGTACGTCTATAATTTGCCAAGGCTAGTGAGAGTAAAATCATCCAATCACAGACGATATAGCAGAGCTGCAGGTGCGCACATGACGCATCGAAACCAAATGTTGCAAAAATCTTTTCGCCATAAAATCGTGGCTCTAATGATTAGTGATATACGTCTGACACAACGTATACCAATAACAGGCATCAAATATATAACTGGAGGATTCTTATTGGCTCAGTCAAATAGGGCAACAGCTTCACGTACAATAAGTCAGTAATAATCTAATAAGCTGAACGTGTGTTGAAACCCAGCAAATAGATAAGTTTTCCCACGATAAACCATCATCTCTAGTGGTAATGTTTAATTATTACTCTAGATATATATTTTAAAGTGCTAACTTCATCTTGAACTGTGTAGATCGGTTTTTCTGTCCGGGTATAGGCGTCTACATTCGTGCGGCCACAACTGCTCGTCCGCGCACGCGTCGTCGTCTGCGACCCTGTTGCCAGGGTCCATCGTGCCGCAGCATCCCTTCCCCTTCTCGGCATCACTTACCACCACCCCCTCCCCTTCACACAGGTCTTTCTTCCTGACTTCCCGCCGAGAGCCAGCGACCCCAGGTCCCCTTGCGAGGGCCAAACTTCCCCGAGATTGCTTTCGCCCGCGGACAACTGCTCTCCATCAGCCGGAAGACCTCTCCCATCCCGGGAACACTTCCATCCCGGAAAAAGGGGTGCTTGGACGCCGGGGAGGGACGCCGCTTCGATCCAGCAGAGTCATCAAAACGGCCTCTTGCCTGAGGGGGAACCCTCACACCCTGTACGCTTGGAGTGAAGGGAGACGGCTCGTTTACGACCCCGAATCAAGACGTTTTCCTCTGCTCTTCCCCTCTGGTCGGGGGAGTTGCTGCACTGAGGTCACAGCCGTCACCTCCTTCGGGCAAGAAAACGCCATTGCCCCCGGAAATATTTCCTGGCAGATCTCGAATTGCTTCTCAGTTATATTTTCTCCCATCTTATCGGGTGTGGATACATCAGTCATCTCACATTGAGGTGAACTTTCGGAAAGAAGGTTCAAGAACTTGTGCCTAGAGGTTAAGATGAGGCATGATTTGCATGTATGAGTCACCCTTATCGCTTTCGCACTCCTAGACCTCTGATTCGTAAAAATTCGTACACCCAGACGGCCACCTTAACGTCTCGTCGACGTATGGGTCATTAGACAAGAAATCAGTCCCTTACATAATCAGAGAGTAAAAGGAAAGGAAGCGACCATAGCCTGTAGTAAGTATCGATCTCAGGATTCACGTGATGAGTTCAGAAAACCAACGAGCCCATGTTTTCCTAAACACTAGTCCAGTGTTGTAGTCTACTGTGGCCGAAACGTAAACATGCAAGCAGGGCGGAGTTAATCAGTCCAACGGTGAATCCTCGTTCTCTACCCAAGCACAGTGCAATGACACAATATTAAGGAATGCAGAAGAGAAATCGCCGGTAGGACAACAAACTCAGTCACACACGTCAGTAAAATGGCTTCGCTGGCCAGCAACATGACGGAAATTTCCATCGCAAATCAGAGTAAGCCGTCTTTTCTGTTAGCCGACAGTCAGGCCAATAGGAAAGCTGCCGTAACATGCAGGAGCCAAATATGTAGAGACCGGAACATTTCGTGGGTTCGTGGACCTGTCGGCTAGCCTGCAAGACTACATGTGAACTGAAGAAGACAGCAGATGCTAATTAGCGGCTTGCTGTCAAAGTAATATGGGTCTGCATTTGTTCCAATTGTATTATTGACTCAGAGACTTTCAGGAGGTGTCAAATAAGCCAAAGGCCAATTGTGAAAGTGATACGAATTTATAGTTGTTGGAATTCTAGCTTGTGCTCAAGTGAAAACGCGAATTTTTCAGGTCTCTACAAGTGTGATATGACATCCTCGGGTAGCCAATAAGCGAGGAAGTTCACCCGTACCAAATGAGCCGCTGCGTCATTTCTAGACCCACGATTTTGTTGCAAAAAGATTTTTGCAACGTGCGCTTGGGCGACTCTGCTTCGTGGTTATTGTTAGCGTGTAACTGTTCAGATTGGTGTGTCATTTGACTGCACCAATCAGCGTTAAGGCAACTGTGACACCATACGTCTGTGAATTTCCAGCAGAACCCCAAGAACAAGCGAGAGTTAAACCGCCCAATCATTGACAATGAAGCGCAGCTGCAGATGTGCACATAAGACATTGAAACCAATTGATGCAGGAATATATTTGCCATAAACTCGTAGCTCTAGTCATGCACGTCTATTTATATTACTGTCTAGTCTGTGGTGCAATGGAGGTCAGGTAGACTGCCATATAGAGCTCTGTCTCATTATGGTCACCTAGAAGACAATATGGGCCGCGTAACGCTTGTCGTGTCATGGAGAGGGTCCAGGCTCAAGTCCCTAGACGTGCCTCACCTTTTAAATATTCCACTTTTGTGTAACATAGAAATCTATTCAAACTGTAAAGAACCCAGGGGCGTCATTTCAGGTTTTCCTAGGAGGGGGGGGGGGAAAGTTTTTTTTGGCGACAGTGACCTTGTTGCATCGTTTTTATTAATTAAGCATGTATAAATTAGAAACTTTAATAATAAAAGTTCAGTTTTATGTGCTTAAGTTAGCAATATTTAAATAACAAAATACAAAATATATATTTTATACACTTAAAATTCTAAATCCAGGGTAGGGCACTTGCCCCCCCCCCCTTAACCGCCAAATGACACCCTTGCGGCGCTCACTTACGAATTTGCGTTCATGTAGTGGTTTTTTTTTTAACTTGTGTATAAACGCGTAGAACCGTCCTTATTAAGTTATTCATGTAATTTTCCTCTACAACGAAGCCCTAAGTGCAAAAGTAATTTTTAATGGCGTACAACTACTTGCCTTGCGTGTTTTACAACGCCTCAAAAAGATCTCTAATTTAATGTCTTGATTCTTAAGTAACTGAAATTTTTACAAGCTTGTTTTATTATTGAAATGACTTTCAATGCATTTGTTGTCTTTCCTGTGTGTTCTAAGGTAGTAAGACGTATAGGAGGACGTGTAGTGAGTTTCCTAGCTATCGTACGAGGAGGGTAACCACGGTACAGAGTATCTTCTTGCCCCGGAGAATAGCATGGAATGTGGCCCTATAATGGAGTAGCACCGGAATGTGTCGGTAGGGAAGCGGAGGGTCGCTGAGAAAATCCGCCGACCATGCGGCATGATTCCCGCTTGAGTAAATCTGGGGACCGATCCCACGGGAATCAAACCTGAATCGCCTTGGTGGGAGGCAAGTGCTGTAGCCACCGCGATAATTGCGGACCCGGTTTCTCAGCTGATCGTTTAGGAGGGAGTGGGTTTTAAAACGAGACACAATAAAGTCCTAAGTGAAATCAATGAATGTATTTTAAACGTCGTTTTACTCATTAATCACGACGTAAAAAAAAATGTGCCACTAAACAAACCAAATTGTGAAGAGAACCATCATGAAATTACCAACTGAATGTTTTTCATTTCTGCTGAAAACGAGCCGATCAACTTTTGTTTTACTATTTCTTACATTCACGAAGACAGAAAACGCAGATCACAGCAAGGCCTATAATATTACTTTCATGCTTTTTCCAACCTAAAACCGAATATTGAGAGATAACGACTAGAATTTCTCAAAACAGCTGGCGCCATCATTGAAGTTGGCGGGTGGCGAGTGGGAAATGTCAAAGAAAGTACAGGAATTTAATGTCACTAGTTTTTTCTTATTCAAATGTCTAATGTATTTGAGGTCGATCTTTTCATTCTAGACAATACTAAATATTATTGCCTTAGTTTCATGTTTGGATTCTTGGTATGTCCTCCTTTTCTAAAACCACCACTTGTCAACTAAAGGTGAAGCAAACTGTACAGTTTCGTTGATTTTGTTGAACAGATTCTGTCTTCTACAGCATATTACTTAATGACTGTGCAACGATATTGAATTATTTTGTGATTTTAGAACATAGTACAAACATTTCACAAATACATAATATTTTTCTTTGTAAACGTATTTCCGGCAGACTTTCGGGTTCCAAGGGGGTCACAAAAATACAAATCCTATCTTAAAATTTTTGCTCACACCCACGGTTTCTTCAAACCCGACACAGTTTTTCCAAGCTTTGTTTCTTGTCTTCGCACGAAGCGGCGCAGAAGATTCTTGACGTCAACGTCAGAGGAAGAATGAAGGACTTGGGAACAATGATACTTTTCCCTCCTTCTTTTCTGCGCGGGCGCGAAAAACACTTTATTTTCTCTTTCTCTATTTACATTTTTCGCCCTTTTCTCGACTGGACCCCCACGTACTTGTGAATAGCTCATTAGAAGCCTAGAGTGGATGAGGAGGGGTTTGAGAAGTAGCAGATAATGGTCAGCTCCTGCAGGAGGCTGACACACTGACCCAGACGTGACAGGCTGGCTATTGTCCCTTTGGTCAGCAGGAGTGGAGGTGGGGGAGGGTGGTCGAGCTGACCTTCTTGACGAGAGAATCCCGCTGAGAGGGTGATTGACGGGGGTCCCTGCGAAAATGGGGACTGACACGAGACGTTCCTAGGGGGTGAACAGAAGGCTCAGTTTTGGTTAAGCGACTGGCAGGCAACATCTACGCTCGGCTGACTGCAAACGAAGGAAAATTTGAAAATGCACCATCTGACATGCTTCAAACTTGGTCTTTCGCACGTGGCAAGATCGCCACCCATCTTTGACATAGCCACGATTTTGTGGCGAAAATATTTTTGCACCATCTGGTTTCAAGGCTTTGTGTGCACATCTGCAACTTTTCTTCGAGGTCAGTGGTTGGGTGTTTAAATTCTCACGTGTTCTGATTGGTGCAGTCAAATGAAATACGTGTCTGACCAAAGTCACGCTGCTAATAATCATTTAGGGCTTGTTCCTTAGTTCTTTTTTCAGTCTGATTTCAATAACTCAAATATTTTTTAACCAAAAGCTTTGAAAAAATGTGAGACAATGTACAGTTACACGATGCACAATACTGTAGATGCGTTTATTAAAAATAACGTACCATTCGTCAGCAAAAAAAAATATATATATATAGTTTGCTTCATTTTGGATTATTTTCAAAACAAAAAACCTGGTACTTTTGGAGACGAAATTAAACAAAACCGTACAGTACACTGCTACAAAATAATCAGGTACAAGTTATGACATATTAGTGTCAAAACTGAGGAGCAAAATTTTGATATGAGTATTAGGCAGCAATAAAAAATTTTTTTTTTTTAGAAATCACTGCAAAACTAGGAAACAAGCCCTTAAAGCAGACTTGCCGAGACAAAGCTGTAAACTTATGTACTTGTAAGTGTATGACACAAATTTTAAATTGATTATTGTTGATAATATTAGGTAATAACTAAATAAATTATTGAAAAATTATGTATTCTGATATGCACACACACAGATTAAGTGTAGTTACTACCCCTGCATTTAGGGGCCGTGGTTGGTGCAGTGGATAAAGCACTCGCCTCCCACCAAGGCGATCAGGTTTCGATTCGCGGTGGTGTCAGTCTCCGGATTTTCGCATGTGGGAATCGTGTTGGACGATGTTGCTGGTGGGCGTGTTTTCTGGGCGATCTTCCATTTTCTCTGCCCCTTCATTCCAGCACTGCTTCATACTCACTAAATGTCACCCCTCACCAGCACTAAAGACCTGGGTGTTAAGAGCTGGCCAACATCTCTTCACCTCCCCTGGTTTTATTTTCAAACTTGTTGAATACACGCGAATTTACTACATTCTCACAGTAACTCCAGATGTACTGATTCGTAGATGGACGATAAAACGCGGGTACTTGTACCATAAAAGTGAACACTCGCCTTATATACGGTACCAACCTTAAGAACTCATGTCACTTATTATGTTGAATTTTTCTTAATTCTTACCTGATTAAAATTTTGTCAAAATTATATTTAAAAAAACATTTGAATAAGGACGAAGCTAATTACTTTATCTTTCATTGCGTACATTGTCTTCGAAACATTAAAGCATAACTATGAAATAATTACGCTAATTTAAATTTTAACTTAAAGATTCTCTCTCAGCAAATCATAAACACTAAAGAACTCACAACTGATTTCATTCAATAATACGCACCTAATAGTAAAACGTAACGTTTCTATAAAGAAACATTGCCGGTGATTTGACACATCATTTATTAAACTAAACTAAAATTATTAACGAAAGAGGTGTCGCAGCCTCGTAAGAGGAGTCTTCGCTGGTGACGAATTTCCACATTTGACATGTGGGAACAGCGTATCAATAAGATCCAGTGTCCCACGCTTGACGAGAAGCATATCGCCTCTATTCGCAGCGCGCCAAACTGGCGTGCAAGGTTTTCCTTCTAGTCTTTTCCCTACGGGATATGAAGCGGTGACCTCAACATTTTATTTTTTAATAGTATGAAGTAAATACCAACGCACGCTTCTTGCTTTGCACTTTACGAATTCAGGTAATATTTTCGGAGTTATAGCTGTCTGTTAAAAACCGGTTTTTAGCCATTTTGAGAGGCCCGAAAATCATGTTCCTAACAAGCGTGCTGAATTTTTGAAAACATAGAAGCATAGTTTCAAGAGTGTGTTCTTTTCGTAGATAAACATAATTTGAATAAATTACGCGGTTTCGCGTAAACAAGAATACGCGTGGCACGCTGCGATGCCGTCCATGCGCCAGTCGAGGACTCCCCTTAATACGCCATAGTTCGGCCAAAACTAATTTGCGCGCGTCTAGATACGACACTCATTTTCTTCCCATGTAAATTCAGTTAGCCTAAGTTGTGCGCTGAAAAATAAACGTCCATTACCTGGCAGCGGTAGAATAAGTCATTGTAAACAGAACAGTTACACGCGTTCAGGCGACAAAGTGTTGACGGGAACGCGAGCCGATGAGATTCCGTAATCTTTATGAACGGACAGGTTTCACCTTAACCCCCCTTCCTAACCAGCCAAGCAATATCAACCACCTACTCTCCCCTTACACCAGCTAACTTTCCATCCAGCAAGTCCACTCTCGTGGTTTGAAAACTGTGTCAGTTAACGCGTTCACAACCGAAATATCTACGATACGATTATAACCTGACGAAAAGCTGACACTCTCACGCAAACTTAAGGCTCTTCGAGTAGAAATTTTTTTCTCTCTATTCTGAGTCTGTTCTGCAATATTATTACACCATATTAAAAACGTTATAAAGTAATTCAAAACTGTAATTCGACTCTAATTTCGAAACTATTTAAAATTAATCTTAAATTTCTTGTAACTGATTACAAAGTTGTTCCCATACAAAGTTAAATTTAATAAAACTATGTTTCACGTCATTATGCAAATTACATTTAAATGAGGCATTATCTTTCGTTTGCAATCCAGGTTCAGCTTTCAGCTAATTTCGCCGTAAAACAAAATATGGCGCTGTAAGACAAATATAAACTGTATTTGCAACAAATGTTTGTCATGACATTTCACTGACCTGATAGCTGCTTAGTACTTCTTCAAATCACATCATTACCTGACAATAATTTTTATCTTTCATGAATAAAGTAAATGGTAACACGGATTTTGGTTAACTTCAGTAAAAACAATTTTACTGCCATAACAAAATTTTGTTTGGATATAATCCTTTACAAAGTAAGTTTGCCGCAAAGATATTTAGCTCGCGGTAAAGAAATATTGGTATACAGCAAAGTAAATATCGAAAACTTAGGTTTTGTGTGTCTTAAAATAGTTTTCTTTGAATATAATAATAGTTTCTTTGCAGCAAAGGTAATATTATTTAACATAACGTTTATGTTAAAATTACTATAATTATCTTCACCACAAATGTTTTAAACAAATTAGCCTATATTAATAATAACACATTTCTTGATACCATTACTGTAACTTTCAAACAAAAATTTTATTTGCGGCGAAGTAACTGCAGTGGCGCATACTTAAACAATCATTTAGTTGTGTCAACTAAAGTGTTTTTATTGTGTATATTCTTTAACAAAAATTATATTTGCGACAAAGCCACTTCGCAGTAGTTTTATCATAAAATGCATTTTTTGACTATGCCGTAATTAAAGTAGTGTTGTGGCAAACTATATCTAAACGTGTAGCCAATAGATAAGTTAACGCGAGAAATTTTTTTCTCTCTTTATAAATGACGTATTTTTAGCGTTTTGAACCCATACCATCTCGCATCGAAGGCGGCACCTTATCGAACCTTGGCACGAAAGTTCGCGTGAGGCGTTGAATTGTACAGGCAATAATTTTTTGGCGAAAACCTTTCCATGACAAGATAATATCTGTTTCGAAACAATAAAGCTTCTCTTCAGTTCTGTGAATGCAGGGTGGGGTAGAGATATTTATACGTTCTTATCCGTTATGAAGCGAATCGCGGGAATAAGTATTCATACACGAACCTAAAGTACTTCGGTCAATAATGTTTTACGTACGTGGAAACAAGTAACAAAACAAATAACACGTGTGACAGTTAGGGATTTCAACCTATACACTGTAAAAAAACACCGAATTATCCACAGGGAACTACACATTATTTCTTGGGATTGCGTGGTATATAAATCAGCATTAAAAGCATCCGTTCAGAATTGTAGGTTTCTTAGAACCAATTTACAAAAAAAAAACTCAGAACCAATTTACAAAAAAAAAAAAATACCAGATAATAGTTTTTGTCAACTTTCTGAGCAAGAATTTTTCTTGAGTAGCGTGTATCTGAAGAACAATCTCTGACGCCGAAATCTCGTACATTTAATTGCGGCGCAAGAGATTACACTTAACAAACGCATCATTCTGAGTAAATGTTACCAACAAAGTTCGCAAATATAATTATCAAGGATGGTTGTTTTGTAGTTTTTCTATATTGACTTTCAAAAAGTGTCGATTTAATTTGTACAACTAAGCGCTTATTTACCTACCACTCCCTCTCAACAATCCGAGCTGATGTGCTGAGATAGAACTTCTGTAGTCATTAAAAGGGGGGGGGGGGAATAACTTCTGTTTCATGATAGCGTTTGGATATAAGACGAAACGCGTTTGCGAACAACATCTAGTAAAGTGAGCGGGAGTTAATCATTGATTGTTACTGTACAATTCTGGTAACACCAGTACACATTTGACTGTTTCTTAAAAATGAATAGGAACGCTTCATTCACGTATGGGAAAATATTTTACCATGCCTACGTTCCCAACACGCCTATACAACGGTATATTAAATTTACAAATAATTTTACAGTGCACACGCGCGTGTCTTGAGTAGCAGAGTTTACAATAGTTGAGAAAATTTATCTTCTGGACATTCGAAAAATAAAATCACAGTAGTGCTTATAAACAAAATTGTGCTGAGTAAAGTATAGCAGATGAGCTCAGGGAAAAGTTAGTTGTATCGGAAGGCTGTATATACAAATACGGACGAAATGTCAAGCAGCGATACACGAAGATAACGGCGCACAGATGGATCGCTAGCACGCAAGGCTGAAACCAAATAATAACAAAAAAATAACGGGAGGGGAAAATAAATCTTATTACCAAATACGAGGACGATACACGTGCTAGCCTCACGAAAAAACATGCTGAAAACGACATTGGGGGCTCACAAATATGGTGAACAGTTTCATCGATCTTATTATTTCTAACAAAATTGAGATATATGTTGTGGATGTACAAAAGGGGCAAGCCAATGGAGTACTTTTCATGCAAACATTTGTAAAATAAATCCTTGTTTATGGCATATGTTTGAGTCACGGACGAGTAAAAACCGCTTGAACCAAAGTGCCGGCTAGACTGTCGACAATAATGTCTCGTCCCACTGTACTCATTTGCTGATAGTAGAACACCCCAGAAAATTTACCAGCCTTAAGGTGGTCGCCTGCGTGAACGTTATACCGTGTTCAAGGCCTAGAAGTGCGGAATCGGTAAGGATGACACAGAACGCACATGACGCCTCACCGTCGCCTCTAGGCGCAGGTCAATGAACTGGAGTAATTCGCCTCTACGTAACCCTACCATTTTGTAACATAATGTTATCGATGAAGGTATATTGTGCACACCTATACTATTTAAAAGATTCTTCACCAAGGTTTTCGTACTTAAATTAGCAGAAAAAAACACAAATTTCTCAATTTTCAGCCGCAAGGAAATATGTTTTAATAATTAGTGATGAGTCATAACTAGATATACACACGAGTAAAGTTCTTCGACCTATTGTCCTAAGCAAACATCACTCATACGTGATGAGCAGTTTTCGAATGATCTTGGGGGCCGCGGTGGCCGAATGGTACAGACCATTCGCCTCCCACCAAGGCGATCCGCGTTCGATTCCCGGATTTTCGCACGTGGGTGCGTTCCGGACGAGGCTGTTCGTCGGTGGGTTTTTTTCGGGGATCTCCCGTTTCCCCTGCCCTTTCATTCCGGTGCTGCTCCATACTCACCTCATGTCACCCCTCACCGGCGCTAAAGACCTCGATGTTAAGCACTGACCAAAATCTCTCACTCTCTCACCCTGGAAAAACCAATCGCGATGGCCGGAACTGGCAGATAATAATTGGGAACACAGAAGTGAAATAGCCGGTAGGACGGCGATCTCAGTCAAACACGCCAGCAAAATGCCTTCGCTGGCCAGCAACATGGCGGAAACACCTACAGCCAATCAGCGTAAGGCGACTGCCCTGCTAGCCGGTAGCCAGGCCGATAGGAAACCTGCCGTAACATGCAGGTGTCATGATTGGTATAACAGCCCCAGACAGCCAATAAGCGGCGAGGTTCACCCGTACAAAATAAGCCGCCACGTCATTTCATGTCTACATTACTATTTAGTCTGTGGTGGTAGTGTTCCAATGCGTGCAGAGTTAGCTCCGACTATACACTCTAAAAAAAAAGTTTGTGTATTTTGCGGTAAGAAAGCAGGCATGGAAGAATTGTTTACCAGGCATCCATGGTAGTACTCCTACTACTCGACCACGATAACTAGTCCTTCTATGAGGGGAAGAAGCATAGCGCTAGTAGTAGGTAGACACGTCACAGGGAGGGGAAATGTACTAGCTAATACACAACAACGACAAATAGTCCTCCCGTGAAGGGAAGAAGTGTGACGCTAGTAGTAGGTAGACACGACACAGGAAGGGGAAATGTATTAGCTACTACTCGACCACCACAAGTCCTCCTGTGAGGGGAAGAGATGTGGCGCTAGTAGTAGTTAGATACTTCACAGGGAGGGGAAATGTATCAGGTATTACTCGATCACGACAAGTAGTCCTCCCGTAAGGGGAAGAACGTGGTGCCAGTAGTAGGCAGACACGTCACACTCGACCACGACAACTAGTCCTCCCTTGAGGGGAAGAAGCGTGGCGCTAGTAGTAGTTAATACACCTCACAGAGGGGGGAAATATACTGCGCCTGACATGAGTTCATGGCACGTGGTCAGTGGAGACGTAGCGCGGCGAAATCCGTGCCAGCTGCCTGTGCCACAGTATTATGGCGGTGCTGTGGTGCGCCACACCAGTTGCACGCGATTATCAAGAACACCACATCGGTAGTTCGCATTTTTCCCGCCGGACTAGTCATCGTGATCGAATAGTAGACTTTTTTATAAAACAGTCAAATACGTACTGAAGTTATCAGACTTGTATTGTAACAACAGTAAAAGTTTGCATCTTTACAAGGCGGAAGTATGGTAACTGTCCCATACTGTGTTTAGTTTAATTACTGACTTAACATTTTAGGAAGTTATTTTTACAGTGTACGATTAGAGCACTTAGTTGTTGTGTTGCAGAGACAGGTGTATATTACTAGAGAATTCTCACCTTGCCTCTTGTACAGTACTGGCTCGAGTGTGTGCCTGCCCTTAAAGTTCCTATATGCTTTCTCTTTAGACGCATTGCAGATAGTTGCAGTTATTTATTTGCGTTCGTACATCAACTAAAAGAACGCACACTTCAAACAATGTTTCTAGCAGTTTAAACATTAGGATCGCTTATATAAAATACGATTTCCCGGCTTCTCAAAATGCCTATTAGACTGATGTGTCTAAGAAAATTTCAACCGGATTCGAAAAAACGCAATAATAGGAATAGGAGTTTGAATGTGAACCAGAAGTTCAATAAATATAATTATATGGCCACCGTTTAAAATCCCATAGAAAAATGAAATCTAGTAGAGCTACATGAACTAATTTCGTGACTTGCGCTTAGAGGCTATACCGCATCGCAAACACCGACCAACGATTTTTGCCTCATACACAAAACTGTATATTTTAGTAAGAACATAAACAGTCTAAAGGTTTTTGAGACAGCTTAGTGTTGTATACAGGATGTCCAGAAATAAATGCATAACAAGTACACCACGTGAATCCGGGACTAAATTGGAGACAAAAACGTTAGTAGCAAAGTTTGAATTTATTGGTTTATGAACATAAACCATTGCTTATGTTTTGCTAATAAAATTAGTGTTGAATGACATAATACAAAAACAACAAAAAAATACACAAAAAACACATACAAAAAAAAACAGGAAAAAAGCAATCCCAGAGGAATTCTGTCAGTTTCTTAAAATATATATATATATATGTGTGTGTGTGTGTGTGTATTAGACAACAAATAATTCTAAAGGTAGAATTCAGTCGAATATCGACACAGCACCCAGACACAAAAGATATGACAGACACAAATATAAAACAGAACCATATTCCCAAATCTGTACGTGTTTTAATGACTGTTTTTTTTTATTATTTTTGTACTTTGCATTCAACACAAGTTTGATCAGCAAAACATGAGCGATGGCGTACGTCCACAAACCAATAAATTCTAATTGTAAACTCCCATTGCAACAAAAATTTAGAAATCGTGGCGAAGTGCTGTACGACGACATTTTATGTGCGAAATGTGGCAACACTTCACGGAGTTACTCTCCTCTTGCACTCCACGACCAGATGTTACCTCCAGTAAATGTAGAATTATGTTTGGACTGATCAGGAATTTTAACCGGGACCCATAATATGCAGGTCAGAACAGTAGCAGCATAGTCATTGCTCAGTACTGTACACCTTAGAACACTCAACGCTACGCAACTGTTGCGAATGCTACATTGAAACCCAACAAAATGGCAATATTTACAGCAGTAAATAACTCTCTATGATAAATTGTACAGATTCAGATCTCTGGACTTCCACGTGTTCCCATCTCAACAGCGCACGTGTGACAGCGAGATTTAACAGATATTTAATTGAGCTCACAGCTGGGGAAATTGAGAAATTAGCAAGGTAAAAAAGAGTTACGTCTGACAAATAGCCTTAAAATGCAAAATAACGTTTTCAGAAGGATAAAAAGAACCTGTTTTCTGCTCCACGTTTTTTGGCACGTGACGGGTTCTCTCAGAAAGCGGTGAGTCGGTGAAAAATTACCTTCACTTCAAGGAAAATTACTTCATGGGAACCGATTGAATCCTGTTTCGCCATCAACTAACGATTACTGCAGTCAATCAGTGAACATTTTTGGCTCATATGTCATACGAAAGTAGTAAGTATCTGACATATTTTCACATTTTCACACCATCCCTTGCCATCCTTCCGAATTGTAATCAATACACGGTAAAAAAATATGTTTGTACTTTTACAAAGAAAATCTTTGGAAACTCAGTTTCCAAAGGTATTATTTGTGAAACTACAAAGGTTGTCTTCGTTAAAAAAAATACAAAGTATGTCTTTGTAAAATTAAGAGGGATAGCCTCGTGGTTGTACTTGCAACAAGGAAATAATTAAATTTAATATACTTCTTTTATTTTAATGACGAGAGCTAACTTAAACGTTAAATAACTTTTAAATAGTTAAATAGTACACGAAATAATTTTGAAAAAAAAAATTTCAAAGAGGAGCTTGGATTCTGACCCGTATTCAAGCATATTCTCCATAGACGACCTTGACGTCGGTGCTATTTATTGTTAGTTTATATGTATATATTCGTTGTGTAGTAAATTATGTGATAATCTTTTTTTTTAAAGCATACACTCATGAAAATTGACTTTATTCCATAAAATTGTTCTACACAATATATGATTTGGCATAACTATGTAATTTCCGCGAAACTGTGATCTTGGTAGAAAATTTTTTTTTGCAAAGAAAACCCTTGTAAACTTATAAAGAAATAATTTTACTAAGGAAATTTATGCATATTTACAAAAGTATGTAAAACTACAAAGGAATGCCTCGCTATTTTTACAAATAAAAATATTCAGGGCAGAAACTGTTGGTATAAGTACAAGGAATTAGTTTGTAGTGTTTAGAATTTTACAAACGAATGATTTTACAAAGTAAATATTTGTACTTTTAAAAGGATTTGTAAAGACGTGGAAAATTCGCATTATTTTCTGACTGCAGGCAGTTGTAACCGCCCTCAACATCTTCCATTAACATATGCACAATGTCGTGGGAAAAAAAAATAGCAAGTTATTTAAAAACGCTCTGTTTACTGTGAACACCAAACATTTGAATTTTGATGTCATATTTAATATACCCGTCTCAGGCAGGGTTACAGTGAATATACGCTTACGAAAACTCACTCGCTGGTATAGGGTAGGTTACTTAAGTCACGTGACCAGGTTTTGCCGATTACCGGGATCTGATTCCTGCAATGCGATTCAAGGTTCAAAAATGACGGAATGCAAAAAAAAAAAAACTAACGTATTTTCTACAAGATAAATATCTAGCTAAATGCTACATGCATATTGCTTTCTTTATACGTTTTGTATTTTTATTAAAAAATAATATTAGATTTAGTAGTTGACCAAGAGGCCATCAGTTGAAATTTCGAACATAGGTAAACTGATGTGGGATACATTTCCAACACAAAAAAACTTGAAATTTTGTCTTGACCTACTCTACCCTCGTGAATTTTCATAAGCACCTAATGTTACAAGTGAGGTTCTAGTTAGAATCGGCAAATGTCACGTCCGTTATCCAAACTGCTCGGAGAATAAATTGGCAAGAGATGGGCTGGAAGCAGAGCAGTGACGGAATGTATTGAGTGGGGCAAAACGGAGGATCCCCGAGAAAACCCACTGGCCAACGGAAACGTTCGCAACGTAACGCACGTATGAAAATAAGGACGACCCCGCTGGGAATCGAACCCGGAATAATCGTTGTGGGAGGCGAGTAGTCTAACCACAACATACCAGAGCCCTTTAAATTTGGTTTATTTAATGAAACTTACAACATATTGTTTCAGTTTATAATAATAAGGTTAGTAAGCCTCAGTTCAAACGCTGTGCTCGACAACAGAAAACTAAAATAACGAAAATCTACTGAAAAGCTGAAATTAAATACATGATACAGTAGGGCCTATATTTCATGGGTTAGGCTACTTTAAGAAAATTATAAAAACACGACAAAATATATTAGTAAGCAATTCTGACATTTGTAAAACCATCTATAAATTCAGAGATTGTATTAAAGTTTTTTTTAACGTTTCTTGACATAGCCTGAGATACGTTATGTAAGTGTGACATTGATATGAAAATTGTGACTCTGGGTTGTAATGGAAAAACTATGAAAGCAAAACATTTGCTTGCGAAAAATTGTAGATCCAAGTAAATATATACTTACTATATATATTTACTAATGAATATTTCACAAATGGCTGATATATTGTTAAAAATAAGACGATATTTATAAACAGCTGTGCACATGAATTATTTGCTAATTTTATATTTATTTAATGCTCTAATTTTTATATTGTAAATGGCGCATGAGTGCCTCAGTTATGTAAAATTTATTACAAAAATGTAGATGGTATAGATCAGTAGGGTATATTTTAAAACAGTTTAAAAAATAAAGAACAGAAAACATAAGAATATGTTGTCGATAAAAAAAACATTAATTTTGCAATAATCTCCCGCTCTGAAAAAAAAAAAAAATAAAATAAAAACGTATTTTTGTTTATGGTCTCTGAAAATTATAACAATGAAAAATAATGACGGTGATAACTCCTACTACGCGAGACTGCAAAGAAAGATGCTGTTGTTTTGACTAGTTTGTATTTCATAATGCGTCCTTGTTTAGGTGGCCACAAATCCATACAAGCTTTGTAATTAGGCCAGGAAACCAATTCCACCAGGCGAAACACTAAAAATAAATTACAGATAACCTCTCTCTTTCCCTCTCTCCCTCTCTAAAGATTCTCTTCTCTTCGTTGTTGATGCTTAGTATCGCGGCAACACGTACGGCTACATCCTTGTCAGTTTCCGATTTTCTTCTTTTACCTTTTATAACCTCGAGGGGGGGGGGAGAAAGGTAGTAAGTTGGGACTCGACCCGTCGCTCGTATTTTAAGCCGCTGAACATTTTACTCAATTAGTGTTTTCTGTTATCCCTCCCCTCTTCCAGGCCCGTGTTACAGGCCGGCGTAAAACGAGCTAGACTCGGGAGCTGTTGAGTTGTTTGCCATGAACGCCCGGGAAAGGTTTTGCTGGCGAGAGGGCCAGGGTCTAAGGGAGGGGAAGGGCAAAACACGTCGTGAAAAACACGCGACCCAAAGTCTCCGGGGGAAGGGGGAAAGGGGTTGTGGGGGCGAGTAGGACCTCCCTTCACAACCCTTCAAACACCCTCTAGAACACTCATCCGACAGCCCCTGTGTACGTGTCAGACTCGATCACTTCTGTGACCGCGGGAGTCGAGGGTTGTTGTGTCGGCCCGAAGTGTCCCGTCAACAGCCCCGGAGGACCAAGTCCTCTCGAAGGAATCTTCTGAAGACTGACCAGAGCAACCTGGTAAAAACAAGGCTAAGGGATTACATTCTAAATTATATCAGCTGTAGCTCAGTACCTGTCGAACCTACATACATTCCAACATTGAATTCTTTGAGGTTTCATTTAAATGTTCTGAAAAACTATAAGTAAATAGTATTATCATTATAAAAAAAAACACACTCACTCGAAAACACCTACTCTCAAATTCCCTCCCTCCATATAAGTTCTTTTAGCAACATTTTTACTGTAGGTCTATCAACGCAGAATATTACTTTTTGTCTGAAAGCGATATCGTGAAAGATGACAGACCCATAGAACATAATTTAACATGTAAATACCTATGTTAGTTCATCTACAGTTTATATGATTTATATTATTATATACATAAATCAAACGTAACGCCGTGTAAAAAGAGAAAAGAACAGTTTAGCTATTGACGGGCAACAAAACGTTAAAGAAAGAGAGACAGAGAAATAACGTGGGTTTTGTGGTGATACATCACAAAGCAGAATATGTCACAAAGAAATAGACGTTTGTAGCTCTTATTTTTATAACAATTTTAACATACAATTCATTTCTGTCAACTATTGTATTATATCAGTCCATCTACTAAAATTATTTTATACAGAATGCGGTATTTATAACTTGAGTGATGCATAGCACATTATGAAGCTACGTTTTCGTCAACAAGCACATTAAAGCAGCACGGCGCAGGCGCAGTCGATAAAAAAACAACTAGGACAATAGAGCTCGTGGGTGTTGTGTACACCTGCGTTCTACGCACGCATAGCTGCGCCACGACGCGCAGCTGCAGATGCAGCTACCAGAGCGAGCGGAAAACCGACGCCACGCAAGTGCCAACGTCCCTGGGTTCGAATCCGCCGTCCAGTGGACCGGGCAATATCTCCTCCGAAACCAGTCGCTCCATATTTATTTTGTTTCACGTGTCCTCGAGCAGTGCATGGCCATGGTATTGTCACACGGAAGGCGGGGGGGATCGGCCTGGGCATGTTTAAGAGGCTGTGTCACATATTTTGTTAAAGTTATCAATTTTCATTTAATAAATTATGGCTGCAATGAATTATCGCCAATCTCCCTTAGTAAGAACATTACGTTTTACTATTAGATGCGTATTTATTGACTGAATTACTATCAGATGTTGTTTAGTCTTTATTACATGGTGAGGGACAATAATTATCCTAAATTTTGAATTAGCTTAATTATTTCATAACCACAATTTAATGCTTAGAATACAGATTGCGTAATGAAAGGTAATATAATTAGATAAGTCCCTATTGAAATACTTTTAAATAAACCTTGTCGAATCCGGAATCAGTAAGAAATAAAGGAAAATTCAGCGCGATTAGTGACGCAGGCTCTTAAGGACCAAGCATTCGTCTGAAGCGATTTCAGAAAACCCTGAAAAAACCCGAAATAAGGATCGAGGATCGAACCCGGATCCTTCTGAATGCGAGCCAAGTGTTTTACTACTGCTGTACGACGCTCGGTACTTATTTAAGGGGGGAGGGAGAGAATGAAAGGGTCGTGTTCCCATCTTGAATGTATCCTACTGTCCTAGACGTCTGGGAAATATAAACATTGATTGAATAAAATCAGTACCATTAACACAATTTAAAAAATTTTAGTTATGAGGCCACCAGAAAATATTGTGTCATTATGGGCATCCACCAATTATTTTTTAGTCACCACAAAATGTTTTAGCTGAATTCTGTAAAGCTTCGTAGTGATTAAAAAAAAAGGTCTGTACCAACTAAAAAAATTTGAAGAGTACCATATTGATGAAACATTTTGTAGGCACCATAAAACAGTTTTTATTTCTGTGCATATGTAACACTAAAGTTACTAGGAGACCTATGTAATAGTTACGGAATTCTAAAGCCATAACATTTGAATTGATGTACAAATAAATATTGCAAGACGCTACACTGATATGTAGAATACGCTGGCAGAAAGATTCTCGCCGCTCCCCACCATCTCTAGACACGGCGTGTCGTCCGCGAGATGGCGCAAACCGACGAATGCTGTTGCGTGTCGGGGAAGAGGAAACAAGTGATGATTGTCGAGAACCGGTCCTCAGACGTTCACGGCAGAGCTGGGCCGCGTTGTTCGTCTTCGTGGAAAACCGTCCCGTGCGTCGACAATTCCTCCGGCACACTCTCTTCGGCCACGCGACTTCCCGCCCGCGAAATTTCCCGCGCCTAACCTCCTGCGAACACAACGCTGCAGGCAAGAGGCACGATACTGCCCCATTTCCCCCCCCCCCGCGAGAACTTCGTGATGTGACGTGTTGTCGCCCCCCCCTCCCTTTTTTTTCCTTCTGGGTGACAACGGTGAACCACCCCAGTTACATCCTAAACCAAGTCGCTCCTCAGGTGATACCACTAAGGTTCAAACCATTCCCCTTACTGTAAACGTACCATCGTCAAAATAAGCAAAGCAGATACTGACAAATCTCACGTCTGCAATTCCTCAAGCCATAGGAATTATTTTCATGCACCGTAAACTGAGTTAACATTGGCCCTAGTGGGTAACTTTGTCCCACTCAAAATTTCAGTTGTCGTGTCGTTTATCTGCTTGGATTAAATGTATTTTTTAAGCACCAGAGTTTGATTACTATATATTAAGGGCGCGGCTACCGCAATTTTCATCACCATTATTTTATTTTTTATTTGTACCAGATATTATTTTTTCTTATTTAAGACACAAAATGTAACTAAATTTGGCTATTATGAAATTTTTTCATCTCTCATAGTTTTCACGTAATGGCTTGTTAAAGTCATATTTTGCATATTTCCGTTTTAAGGACTATACTAAAACCAACTGATATACCAAACAAAAAAAAATCACAGTGGATAAAAATATTGCAGGCTACAATGTCATGCTCATAAAAGTAAAGAATATAAATTATTTGTTTTTTAAAAACAATTTTGAATTTAAAAAATTTTTAGTTTCAGCATTTTTTTAAAATAAAAATAATTTTTATTATTTATTTTTATGAGCATAACATTGTAGCCTGCAATGTATTTATACACTGTGATTTTTTTGAGTTTGGCGTATCAGTTGGTTTTGGTGTAGTCGTTAAAAAGGAAACATACAAAATGTGATTTTAACATGCCATTACGCGAAACTTATGAGAGATAAAACAAATTCATTAGAGCCAAATTTAGTCACATTTTGTGTCTAAAATAAGAAAAAAATATCTGGTACAATTAAAAAAATTTAAAAAATTGTGATAACAGCGTAGACCGCGCCCTTAATACAAAATATTGCATAATTATTTTCACCAAAAATGACCGGCTGTACACATAAGTCATTTTAAAAAGTTTTTTTAGGGGGTGGAGGAAATTTTCGCGAAAATCACCAATCCCTACTAATCACCTTAGCGGAAACTGGCCCAGGCATCTTTATTACCCAGCCTTCCCACGCTATCGTATTTCCAGTACAGCGCCCTTGTGACGTTAGAAACCATTAATCAACAGCTCGGCGCATTAAGCACACAAACACGCCGCCAGCTGTACGTGTAGTAATTGTTTTCACGACCTCACACATACAACACACAACAAGAACAAAACAAACATACAGCACGGCTGCTTGCATTAAGTCGCAGGGAATGAAGGTATACCACGGCATTCCGAGCCGCGCCGAATTGGCGCGTGTGAAACCCCGTATGTAAATCCGAGATCCGCTCGGCGCGGAATTATTGCCGGACATCCGCGGGATTTAACAAAGCCATGCGAAGCTCTTGACAATGAAACATGGCAGCGGATCACACCATCAGAACTGTGACGACACAGGTTCTCTTAAGAGTGCATGGTATATAATTCAGCGATAAAAGCATCAGTTCGGAATTGTACGTTTCTCGAAGCCAGTTTGCAAAAATAAAAAATAGCAATCCTGGACAATAGTTTTTGTCAACTTTCTGAGCAAACATTTTTCTCGGTTAACGTTTATCTGAAGAACAATTTACGCTTAACAAATGTATCGTTCTTCAGAAATGTTTGCTCATAAAGTTGGCAAGTATCAATATGTAGGATTGTTGTTTTGCAGTTTTTCTATATTGACTTTCAAAAACGTGTAGATGTCAATTGAAGAATTCAACGCATATTTATCTACCACGCCCTCTTAAGGGTGCCGCCTTCCACGGCCTTCAAATTCGTTGCAGGTTGTCCGTAAACAGGTTCTCCTTAAAAAAACTATTCCACATGTCCTCACTGTGCCAACGTACGAAAAGAAAACACACTTCGGACAAGGTCGGAATTCATTGAAGTCACAGTTCTCTAGTCATGCTATTAAATAAGTTTTATTTTTTAAATCCTTTAAGGGAGCAGATATCGCAAAAACGTTACGTATAAAAGTTGCAAATTATCTGTACTATGTAGTTTTTTTTAAACACAGGTTTGCATAATTTTGGTTGGTTATTGACTTTGAAAATTTAATTAAGTTGATAACTAGCCAAAATTACACAAACTTATGTTTAGAAAAATTAGGCTACATAGTAAAAACTATTTCTAACATATACTGTATGTGACGGTTATGCGATTTCTGCTCCCATTCAGGATTTAAAATAGGAACTCATGGCCTTATAAAAACACAGTTTCTAAGCCCCGCCATACAGCTAACAACGGCCTTTTCAGATTGATGTGCTTCAAAATGTACTAAATGGATGTATGTGAAAACTAAGTTTGATGCGTGAACTGAACGTTATACATATATTCCACCAAAATTATATGGTCACCGCTTGAAGTCCCATAGTAAAAGTGGATCGGTGGGAAGCTTGCACGCTTGTTCAGCGCTTGACTCATTGAGGCGATGCGGCATTTGATGCGCGCTTCAAGGTCGCTCTTAGAGAGCTCCGTTGCTTTTGAGCCTTTAAGGAGACTCCCTGCGTCATGACATGAGTAGGGCCACGATTTTGCCGCGAAAAGATTTTTGCCCCACTTTGTTTCAGTGACACACGTGCACATCGGCAGTTCTGTTTCAAGGTTATTGGCAGCGTGTCTATGTTCAGACACGTTTCTCATTTTACTGCACCAATCAGAATAAGATTCTTGTGAGTCTGTATGTCTATAATTTACCAAAGCCAGTGAGAGTAAAATCGTCCAACCACAGACGATGTAGCAGAGCTGCAGATGTGCACATGACGCATCGAAACCAAATGTTGCAAAAATCTTTTCGCCATAAAATCGCGGCTCTAGACATGAGGTAAGCATGGAGCAGCACCAGAATGAAAGGACGGAGGAAACGGGAGATCCCCGAGAAATCCAGCCGACCTGCGGCATCGTCCGGCATGATTCCCACGTGCGAAAATCCGGGGACCGACCCCGTCGGGAGTTGAGCCCGGATCGCCTTTGTGGGAGGCAAAAGGTCTGCTCCATTCGACCACCTGCGGCCCCAATTTGTTTATAAATTTATTTCTATCCACCCCAGTTTTTCTATTCACCCCGTTTTACGATAGATTATTTTTAGGCCCCAAAAATGCTAGACTAATGGAATAAATGCGTGTTGAAAGTTCAACTGCGACGATTGTGCTGTAGCGTAATGTAAAAAAAATTCACCCTGTAATAGCAAAGTAAACACTCTCCTTCTCAGAAAAATAAGACTAATATTGCGACAAATGCCAAGCATTAGTTGTGCCCGCAAATCACAGACGCGTTGTGTTGCTGTAACCTTTTTCTCATTGGCACAGTCAAATGACTGAGCAATGCCTCAGCATAAAGACATGCTGCCACAGAATATTCAGGAATATAGAAGTGAAATCGCCGGTAGGACAGTAAACTCAGTCTCACACGCCAGCAAAATGGCTTCGCTGGCCAGCAACATGGCGGGAATGCCCACCGCCAACCAGAGTAAAGCTGCTTTTCTGCTAGCCGACAGTCAGGCCAATAGTAAGCCTGCCGTAACATGCAGGTGCCAAACATAACACGGGGCTCGTATTAAGGCATGGGTCGCCTAGTTTCTCGGCTTTCGAGAGAAATAATTATTTTAAAACCCAGACAAGAGACGATGTCGTAAAATTGCTTTGTGACACTGTTGCAAATTGGTTTTACAATGTAATATAATTTTCCGAGACAAAATGTATGAATATTTTAAGCTAATTTATCAATTAAAAAGAAAATTTAGTTAATAAACAAATTAGCTACCATCATGCTGCATTTTGTTTCGACGAAATCAGAGTATGTAGTTAAAACCAGTCATAACAAAGTTATTGAGTGATTTTACGATATCGACTTCCGTTTATGTTTTAAAAATAGTTATCGTAAAACACGTAGAAACTTGGGTCCAAGCATGGCCGTCTTTAGCAGAAGGCTGGAGTCTTGAATGTGGCAACGCTGCATCGGAGGCCTGCTGCCGGTCGCTCATTGGCTGCCCTAGTCAGTGTAGACGTGTACACGTCGCTAAAACTGCATCTAGACAAGTTACAGGGACTAGGGCGGCAAAGAAGTAACAAGCAGCAGGCCCCCGATGCAGCGTTGCCCCATTCAAGACTCCGACCTTCTACTAAAGACGGTCATGGTCCAAACCCTTAACATCCTCGGGCAACCAATAAGCGGCGAAGTTCGCCTATATCGTCATTAGTTTGCGATGCTGCCAATAAACACTCGAAAAGGAATGCGCTTTTGTGCGACCGACTTGTTTTACGTGCACCACCAGCAAAGACTAGAGAGTCGTCAACAGCCGCTGCTCAAAGAACCTAGGCCAAGCCAGCCATAATGATATTCCCTTCTCCAGGCAACGTAACCATTTATTGCATGCGATCGTGGCACGCCTTACACGATCAGCCCTGCCCGGCCAGTCGCTGTTTACACGGTCCCCCCTACGTCCTTGGGTAGAGATGATGGACGGTATACCGCGAAAATGTTTTGTACCAACATACCCTTGAAAACATTACATTTTCCTGTAACATGTATGATTTGATTATATACGTCTGACACGACGTATCTCTCTGCAGACGAATAGGCACCAAATATTACAATAGCGGGATTCTTATTGGCTCAGTCAAATAGTGTAACAGCTCTACGTACAAGCGAAAGCCAGTCATCTTCTGGTAAGCTGAACGTACGTTGAAATCCAGCAAACAGTCAAGTTTTTCCGCGATAAACCATAATCTCCACTCATAAAATAAGCCCAATGAGCAGTTTTCGAATAAACATGTGACGGTCCAAACTCTGTTCACCGCTCGGCGACGCATAATCATACGCTATCTGGTAAAGGCTCGGTTTCAGTGGCCATATTGAATTGTATTACTTTTCGCTTTTTTGGAATTCTAAGAAGAAAAATGTTAAATATGCGATTATACCTCAAATTCTATTTACATTTCGCTACAGTACAGATATTGCTATAGGCCTATAGCTGTTAACATATAATTACGCCGCAACGTATGCGGTATATTTTTTAAATTCATAATTTGCCCGTCAAATTGCAACCAAACTAAACATTACTAGCTCTATAGCCATGCTTATATTCTAGCTCAAGGTAAATAGAATTTGCGGTACAGTCGCCGATTTAACTTTTTTATTCTCAGAATTCCAAAAAAAAAAAAAAAAAAAAAAAGCGCCCTTAACATTGGTGTGTGATCTTTGAACGATTCTTGTAAAGGATTCGTTTTATGAACATCAACGTTTTTTTTTTTTTTACATACGCCATCGCGGGCGAATGTTGTTGTATTGGTAGAAAAGCCCACAATAAAACCAAAAAACAACGGAAGAAAAGCAAGTAAGCTGTAGTAAATGGACAGTATCCATTATTGTCCTTGTGTCGTCTACTGGGTTATGACTACATTCCTTTCAAGAATTATCTGTATGTTTTATGTCTGTTAAATACAGCTTACTGGCTTTTTTTTCCTTTGTTTTTTGTTTTATTGTGGGGGTTTTCTGCAATACGGCAACATTCGCGCCGCAATGGCGTATGTAAAAAAAACTTTGATGTTCATAACGTTGGCGTAGAAGCTTTATTATTATGTAAAAGTACAGCTGTTTTTTTACAGTGTTGGGAACCATACTCGTACAGCACAGCACAAAACAACCCCCGCGCCGTGTAGTAAGTGGGACGTGTTCCTTGTTCGAAGTGTACTCGGAGGGCACCTACCCACCGCCCAGTGGCACCGGCGCAAGAAGTCGTGTCTCATTTGAAGCCAGCAGCATCCTTGGACTCTCCTCCCTGGCGCACACTCGCACGAGATTGCTGCGGGGACGGAGAACGCCCGGAGGCCAAGACCAACGACGGAAACCCCACCACAACCGCACGCCCGTTGGGGGTTACAGGTTACGACATTGCGTGTCGGCTCGTTCCGAAATAACCACTCTTCCTCGTCTCGCCTTCCTTCTTCAACACCGCCCTGTCTCCTTCTGTCTCCCATCCTCTCTATCCACGAATTCCGTCCTCGTTTGCTCTCAGCGAGAAAATCAAGTCTTCTCCTCGACTTTTTATAATTTTTTTTTCGCCCTTCCCTACACTCTGGCCACAAACTCTTTCGGCTCTGCTGACGTCGACCTTCGATTTAAGCCGATCTCAGCACGGGAAAAGACGAAGAATACAGAAGCGAAGGTATCTCTTTTCTAGCTTCAGCTTAAACCCTTCCCAGCATTCTTCAACCCAGTCAGTCAACAAGTAATTCAACAGTTACAAGTGTTGCAATAATGGTGGAAGTGGATAACTGGTACAACACCCCCCTCCCCCGCCTTATCAATGGCGAAGGATTGTCACCTTTCAAAGGAAGCTATATTAGACCCAACTATACTACTTCATGAGCACGTGGTGTTTGTATGAGTGAGGAACGGCGCCAAGGTCGATGTCGACCAGCTCATCTTATGTGGTATCACCTCTACCGCAAGACTGACACGGCGTGCAGTGGTGTCATAGATCACTCGCCTGACTGTCACTTTCAGTGGTGACCCGGTATTTTTTTATGATGAAAACTTTTGAGCAAAGTCCACTGCATGGTTCTAGAGTAGTTTCTCACGAATCCCGTGAGTAGTTTTTCAGATACAGCAGATTGAAAAAGCTGTTTTTTTTATGGCCAGTTTGAGGATGTCCGAAATTATTTTCCCAATTGGCGTGATGCTCTGAAACTACCTTTCCGTCATAGTTTGAAGTGTATTTTCTTTCGTACATTGACACGATGGCACGTGTGGGGGGGGGGGGGTAGTTTCGTAAAAAATAGTATTTGCGAACACACGGCAACGCACTTTAAGCGCGTAGTAGTAGACGCCATTAAAATGCCAGAATGAATCAACCAATAGATTATATGTGCCTATTATTGAAGTCTTTTTTTTCGGAGAATTCGTATCTTGCCTCTTGAACACTTCTGGCTGGAGATTTACCAGAACCTATTAAGTCTATAGGTTTCATACACACCTCACAGTTGTGTACAGTCGTTGATGAGTGCCGTTTTCCTTGGAACATGCCTAAACTTCTTCACTGCGCCCTGTAATCGGCATTCCCGTCTCCGGTCACCCCGACTTAGGTTTCCGTGATTTTCAGAAATCACTATAAACGAACGCGAAATGGCCCTGACCGATTCCCTACCCCTTTCCCCTTTGTAACTACAGCCTAGCTAGGCTGAGCATATGCCCGAGGGGTCGTAAACCACCAATAACTAAATACACATTTTGGTGGCATCTGTACATACAGTTTGCATTGGAAACCACTTAAGGTGAAGTGTTAAACAATTTTATTGTATCCAGTTTTAGAGCTATAACCTTTATTCAAATTGTATTATCAAAATTTTCTCTTTGACAAAGCATATATTCTTGGTAAACTGCTTGACATACATAATTATGAAATTCTTCACTAATTTGTCATGCAGAATCATTGCAAGAGAATTCTTGAAAGTTAACTTATAATCTCTTGCAATGATTCTACATGAAACATTAATGAAGGATTCCATTATTATTTATGTCGAGCAATGTACCAAGGATATATACTATGCTTTGTCAACGAAAGCAACAGTAACAAAATAAGTTTTCAACAAGAACTAAACGTCCAAGAGTAGAGTATTCGGTATGAAATAAAGTCAACTACAACCGCCTGTATCAATTTATTAAAATCTTCCTCGGAATCTGGTTGCCAAAACTCTGCTAAACAATAGCTGTGCAGTTTTCCCGAAATTGGTTCCACATAGCAAACATACAACTATACTGGTATAGAAACTTACACAAAAAAGTGTTTGTAAATATATAACTGTTTCCAAGCATGCCTTGAAAAGTGTCCTACAATATTTGTACTGTTCAAAAAAATCTGGAAACTAGTTCTTACATTTTTTTTTTTTTTGTAAAAGTAGAGACGCATATTACATCGTGACTAGAGACGATGATTTATCGCGGTAAAACTTGACTGTTTGATGTAATTCAACATACGTTCAGCTCAAAGTAAGATTACTTGCTCTCGCTTGTACGTAGAGTTGTTGCCCTATTTGACTGAGCCAATAAGAATCCCGCTGTTGTAATATTTTATGCCTATTATTAGTGACCTGAAAAATTCGGATTTTATATTTAACACTAGCTAGAATTCAAACAACTTTAAGCAAGTGCCACTGTCGTGACTGGTCTCTTAACCTATTTGACGCCTCCTGAAGTGCACTCAGCCAGCAATGTATAAACAACTAAATGCAAACCCAATCATTGCGGTATCACAGTGTCAGCTATTAACCTATTAGCAGCTGTTGTATGCTTGAGTACATATATATTCTTGGAGGCTATCCTACAGGTCACTGAACACACGAAATTTTCCGGTCCCTATCTATTGTTGGTCTGCAGATACACTGTTATAAATTTCCATAAATTCACGGAAATATTTACTGAAAAGTACTGTAACTATACGGAAGTGGCTTCCGTAATTTTTATTTACGGAAGTTTGTCCGTATTGCCAGTTTACAGATGTTTGACCGTAACTTTCCATGAATTCATCGAATTATGTTTCTGCAATTTTAAAGCAGAGGCATATTATACTGTGTTTCTTTTTTAAAATGCTGGTATTAATGATTACTATTAATTATCTATTATAAAATTGGCGTCTTGCCTCTCCATGGATTTCGCTCACTGACCAATGTGTCACTGTGGTACAAAGGTTAGAGTAATTACCTGGTAATCGTTAAGTCGTGGGTTCGAATCTTAGAAAATTCGAGAAATTTTTCTCGTCGCTAAATGGTATATCAAGATCACGAGAAAACTTATAAAATAAGAGTATTTCGTGTTTCATGAAAATGGAGTGCCAGTAATTAGAAGAAATTCAATTTTTAGTGAGAAAAACGGATTGTCCGTAATTTTACGGAGGATTTCGTTATCCAGCAAAGCTGAGTATCCGTTATTTTACGAAGATTTCTGGATAAATTTTTGCCTGTACTTTTCCGTAATTTCACGGAAATTCGTTCTAAACGTGTATACGCTACGTTGTATCACACATCACCCAATCATACATCTCGCAAGAAACCACGGTGTTTTCAAAGGTATGTTGACATAAGAAATTGTCGCGATAAACCATCTTCTCTAATTATGACCATCGTGGAAGTATGAGTCTCAGTGATGTGATTCAAGCATATAGGCGTAGGTACTCGGGGATATAATACGTCTCGGGATAAATCACCGACGTTATCGGCACGTAATCTTCCACAGTGAGACGTGGCCAATCAGATACTACCACCGCCGTCGGTTTCCCGTACGACGCGGCAGCCAATCAGGGAATTGGCTCGCTTACATCAGACGGACCAACACTGCCATTGCTCTTCTGTATGGCTCCCCGATCTGTGACGTAACTTAACTACGTTCTCATCAAAATGAGTGCTCGGACGCTGCCTAACTTTTTGTCCTGCGTACTTCCCCAAACATGCGCCATTACACGGTCTCATTCAACTGTTTGAACCCCTTCAGCCTTTGCGAAAAAATACGTCCTAGTTTTCATTATTTGTACAAAAAATCCTTGGGAACCAAGATGCCAAATAAAGGTCTAGTAAAACTAGAAAGGTTGTTTTAAAAGTACTATATATATATATATATATATATATATATATATATATATATATATATATATATATAAAACTAAGCTTTGTCTAGTATTTGAACTTGGAATAAGGAAAAATTAATATTTATTTCATTCTGATAACAAAAAAATTAACTTTATTTATTATTTAACAGCTAAATAAATATTTTTATGTGAAATTATTTTAAGTAATAACATTTTCGACGTACCAGGATTCAAACCCTCGCCCTTGCACTAGGCGACAGCGCACATTACCCTTAGATCACCTTGACTTACATACTTGCTACCGCTTGTTTTTTCGTTCGTATATATTTAACGCAGCGATTAAACATGTTTAATTATTGTAGCACGTAATTAACGAGTATTCATATTATACCAGCAAGATGCATTCCAGAGAATAGTTTATAGTATATAACTTTATAATTACCGACAAACCAGTGATTTTTGTAAACTACTGAGTTTCTTAAATTTTTACGCATTAAATCAATGTAACATTTAATATTCAGTAATAATTTCAAAAATGAAAATTTTAAATTTTAGGTTATTTGAAGGTAGGTGTAACATTATTTTAAATTTGTATAATTTATTTTTAAAGTAGTTGCTGCATAATTATGCTTTACTTATGGAAATATTTTCTATACAAGCTTGAATCAGTTCCTCATGTGCACATCTTCTACTTTGCTTCAAGGTCAATGACGAGCTGTTTTATTAGCTCTCACGTGTCTTAACGTTTTACTGCAAATCACACACATGTCTGGTGCAGTCAAATGTAAAATGTATTTCCACTGAGGCTCGCTGCCAGTAACAATGAAGCAAAACTCCAAAGATGCACGTGCGGCTTTGAAACATGTTGGGTGCAGAAATCTTCCCGCGAAAATAAGAGGTCCGTAATAATAAGTTACGCGGGGAAAAAAAAACTTTCGCTTGTGTACTGGGCAATATGTCTTGCCGCTGAGACTGTGCACGTCACTCGGCCATCTTCGGAAATGCTCGGGCTGCTCGCCCCTCCCCCTTTCACCCGACCCTACGGACAGTTTAGAATAGTTTAGGTTAGTTTAAAATTCCAAAAAATGCTATTATCTGAACTCAAAAACGTTTTGCTACTTTGGGCTGCAACTTCTCGCGTCTGCCGAACTCTAGTGTTGGCGCACGCGCAGAAAATTGCCGAACAGCCTGCGCAATCTCAGCGACTAGACATAAGTGTCTAGGACTGAGTACCCAAGACATTACTCACCACGTCAAGGGTGGCTGACGTGCGAAGACGTCTAGGAAATCGTCAGCGACAATTCCCCGTCGTAGTTCAAGTAGTGCGAGCTACGAAAATCACCCCTTCCCCCGCCTTCTTTACCCCCTTTAACCAGACTAGTGCGGAACGGCCGGCTAAATATACCGAGGTATCCCGCTCGGCGGGAATGCCTGGGGGGTTATGCTAATAGGCCGTGATGAAGAAATTAACAGGTCTGCCAACAGCCAAGTTTCTCTCTCCCCTACCTTCTCAACTCCCTGATTCCTAATTACCGAGATAAAACTCTGGTGACTTATGGCGACGGTTTCGAGAGCTCGCAATTTGTTACGAGCTCTCAGCCGTCTTAAAGATCCGAGATCGAGTATATGAAAAATTGCTACCAGTAAAGTCCTCGTTTTTTCCTGGCTTATGGATCACAGCGACGCTTTAATTTTTCTGTTATAGGAGGTCCGAGATAAAGCGAGAGCTTTTGAAGATCATCTTGTCTAGATTGTTAATTAAAATATATTACTAATAGCGACCTGAGATATTTAGTTATGAATACAGTACAACATATATGCTTTGATAGTTACTTAGATAGTTTTTATGTTAAAAAACAGCCAAGAAACTAAAAATTGTCTGAAAGGAAGAATACTAGGGTTTCAAAGGTACTCACTTTATCCCGAATCACTAGGGACTGGAAATTTTCGCGAGAAGATTTTCGCCTCAGTTTGTTTCAATGCCTTACGTGCACATTATCACCTCTGCTTAATGGTTAGCGATTGATAGAGCCATGATTTTATGGTGAAAAGATTTTTTCAACATTTGGTTTCAATGTGTTATGTGCACACTTGCAGATGTTCTGTCTGTGACAGGATTATCTTACTCTCACTTGGCTTGGCAAATTACAGACATACGGAGTCAACAATAATTAGAGACGGGAAAAATTCGCGGGTTCACTGACATGTAGGTTAGCCTCCAAGAATATATGTGTACTCAAGCAGACAACATCTGTTAATTAGCTGCTCGCCGACACGGTGAAACAACACGATTTGGCCTCCATTTTCTTGCTTCTTTATTATTGGTTCAACTCTCTCCAGGAGGAGTCAAATAAAGCAAAAGCCAATAGAGAAAGTGAAACGAACTTATAGTTATTTGAATTCTTGCTAGTGACAGGAATTTTTGGCGAAAAGATGTTTGCCCCACTTTGCTTCAGTGCCTTACGTACACATCTGCAATTATGCTTCGTGGTCAGTGATTGGTAGGGCCACGATTTTGTCGCGAAAAGAATTTTGCCCCACTTTGTTTCAGTGACTCACGGTCACATCGGCAGTTCTGTTTCAAGGTTATTGGCAGCGTGTCTTTGTTCAGACACGTTTCTCATTTGACTGCACCAATCAAAATAAAATTATTGTGAGTCTGTACGTCTATGATTTGCCAAGGCAAGTGGGAGTATAATCATCCAACCACAGACGACGTAGCAGAGCTGCAGGTGTGCACATGACGCATCGAAACCAAATGTTGCAAAAATCTTTTCGCCATAAAATCGTGGCTCTAGTGATTGGATGTTTTTATCTCTCAGGGTCTTCGTGTTCTAGCGTCAAATTACAACCGTGCGTTGTCGCGGTGGCCGTGTTTTGGTTGTCGCAGTCAAATGGGCGACGTAATAGCACAAACACACAATGCCAATTACCACGGATCATAGTCGCAGTTCCGAACGCAAGGCATGAAACAATTTGCTGCAAATAATTTTCGAGAAAATTTTTGGTCTCTTCGAATCACCTACATATATACATAGAGATGATGTTTCATCGCGGAAAAACGTGACTGTTTGCTGGGCTTCAACGTATGTTTAGCTTATGACAACATTACTGGATTTCGCTTACATGTGGAGCTGTTACCCAATTTGACTGAGCCAATAAGAATTCCGCTAATGTAATTTTTGATGCCTGTTATTGGTCTGCAGACAATTACGTTGCGTCAGGCATATGTAACCCAATCATACATGTCACAAGAAACTATAGTGTTTTCAAGGGTATGCTGACACAAAACATTTTCGCGATATACCATCATCTCTATCTATATATGATTTCATCGAACGAATTCAATAAGCATGACCAGTTAAAAAAAATAAGTAGCTAAATGTCATATGAGAAGGGTACCAAAGGGTCGGGGTATCGTACCCTGAAGAATGTCATGGAACGAGACCCTAAAATGGAGCAGTGTTGAAATGAGAGAGGACGGAGAAACGGGATATCCCAGAGAAAACCCGCCTGCCAGCGGCATATTCTGGCACGATTCCCACATGTCAAATCCGGGGATCGAACACGCATCGTCTTGGAGGGAGACGAGTGGTCTGACCACTTGACCACCGCGACCCCTCACGATACTTCATAACGACGTAAATCAAACTGACGTCATCGCCTGCAGAAAAGGGTGAAATATACAGCAGAGCGAGGGAATATACGAAACACGAAAATTACCATCCGTGATTAATTGAGCAATATAGTCTCATCTCAAGCACTTTTATCTGGAGAGTAAATTGTTTTATAAGTAACTCCGCTCAGGCGTTAAGATTTTATCGGAATATTTTGCGACACTGGCAAGGCAGTTATTTTAATTTTAGTAGAGACAACTTCCGAGCCGCGTAAAATGTTGAAGGTCATAAAATATAAGCAACTCGAGTCAATTTATGCTTTGTCGACAACATTAGCCTATGCTGCACAAGTATTCCAATATTTTTTTGTAGAAAAAGCCATAAAAGCGAGAAAAAATATTGTAGTTAACCAATTTTTACACGACTTTGAACTTAACCACTGAATGAACCACAACATTATTTTTGACACTGGAAAATCTGGAAAACCGTCTGTCTTACAGGTTTTGTAAGAAAATGTATCATGCAGCGTCCTAAACAACATAACATAGGCCTATAATATTTAACACGGTTTAATAGAGTGCATGCGAATCACACTGTCATTCACCCAAAAAAAATAAAAAGAAAAGTAATGAAACAAAGGTAACAGGATATTCACACTCCATATTAAAATCTATGTAGCAAACAGTCATATTTTTCTGCCAGTCATAGACTCAAGCGGGTAAATATCTAGTTTAGCTACTCATCGTGTACCGGCCAAGCTATTGATTTTAGACATATAGTTTATTGATGAAAAATGTTTCTATTGACATTCTAAGTAATCCTACAGAAAAACAAATTTTGTTAGGTATTTTAGGTTAGTTTAAGTTAGATGAGGTTATTAAGTTAGCTTAGGTTAGTTTAAGTTAGTTTAGGTTATATTACGTTCGATTAGGTTAGTTTAAGTTAGATTAGGTTAAGTTAAGTTATGTAACCTAATTTTATCTACCCTAATAAGTTAGGTCATGGTAGGTTACCTAACTTAACCTAATCTAAGCTAACTTATACTAACCTAAACTAACTTAAACTAACCTAAACTAACTTAAACTAACCTAATGTAACTTAAACTAACCTAACAACCTAACCTAAAAACCTAACCTAATAAAAAAAACTTTACGTAGGACTACTTAGAATGTCACTAGAAACATTTTCCATCAGTAAACTATGTGTCTAAAATCAATAGTTTGGCCGGTACAAGATGAGTAGCTAAACTAGATATTTACTCCCAAGCGTTTAAAATAGCCAAGAGGTTGAAAAATAAACCCTCAGTACTTCACTGGGAATTGAACCCGGATCGCTGTGGGGGTAGGTGATGGGTGAGAGGGCTTTACTGTCCTTTAACAACGAGGAAGGGCCGACGAGGGTGAAGTGAGGTAAAGGTACTACCATAGCCGTCGTAAGTAGAAGGCCGCGGCCTTAGATCCGGCAACCCTGTCAGGAAGGGTCATTTTATCACTTCTTTTGTCTCGCTGACGGCAATGGCTTCCCTTGATTCGCCGGTATGTATGGCACAATAAAGAATCAGGTAGAGTCGTTGTCTTTGGAGAGCTAACAGAAGTGTTATAATGACCCTTCCTGACAGTGTTGCCAGTTCTAAGGCCGCGGCTTTCTACTAAAGACGGCTATGGTACTACACAATATCCACGCTCGAACCGGGATTCGAATCCAGAGCCTCTAGCACCGTAGACTACGGTAGGTAAATGGTCGGACTACTACATTACCGCAGTACCTTATTATTGGAGGCACGCAAAATTCGCGTTGTTATTTTGTAATAAACTTAGACTTCACTGATCTGAATATCTTTAACACAGTCCGTGAAGTCATTGGCCTCTGGTCCTTACATGATGTCTAGACACTATGGTTAGAGCCACGATTTTATGGCGAAAAGATTTTTGCACCATTTGGTTTCAAAGCCTCATCTTCACATCCGCAACTCTGTTTCATGGTCAGTGATTGGACGCTTTAACTGTCACACGTCTTGAGGTTATACTGACAAATCATAGACGTACTGCGTCACAATAGCCTCATTGTTATTGGTGCAGTCAAATGAGGCGTCGTGTCTGAGCAAAGACGCGCTGCCAATATCCGTGACGCAGAGCTGCCGACGTGCACGCGAGACATTGAAACAACATGTTGCAAAAATCTTTTCGCGACAAAATCGTGGCTCTAACTATGGTATATCGCGAAAATGTTTTGTGACAACGTAACATTGAAAATATTGTTAACTGCAACAAATATGATCAGGTGATGAACGTCTGACACAGCGTAGCTGCCTGCAGACCTATAACAGCCACCAAATATTACAACAACGGGATTCTTATTGGCTCAGTCAAATAGGGCAACAGCTCCTCGTACAAGCGAAAGCTGGTAAGCTGAACGTACGTTGAAACCCAGCAAATAGTCGAGATTTCCCGCAATAAACCATCCTCTATAGTGATGTAATTTACCAATTTGACTGCTTACATACTGTTGGTCACTCTACCTTGTAAATCTTAATTACTGAGCAAAAGCGTTCTCTGCTGCAAACCACGGCTGTATGTTAATAGAGGACGTCGAGGAAGTTAAATGCAGCTTGTAGTTTAGTCTGGAGTTAGAAGCTAAAAGGCTATGTCACATATTTTGTTAAAGGTATCAATTTTCTATTATTAAATTTAGGCTGCGACGAATTATCAATAATGTCTCTTAATATAAACATTTCGTTTTACGATTATGTGTATATGTATGGAAATTATTTAGCCTTTATTTTATGTTGATGGATGATTATTATCTTAAAATTTGAATGTCTTGATTATTCCATACTTACCATTTAATATTTCGAATACAAAGTGCGTAGTGAAAGGTACTGAAATGATATACGTCCCTGCTTAAATATTTTCAAGAGAATCTTGTCGAATTCGGAATCAGGAAGAAACTAAGAAAAATTAAACACGAATAGTTACACAGGCTGTGCAGGTCGATGCTTATAATAGACTGAAAAAAGCCACTGTCTGTTAAGCAGGCCAGTTAATGATTGCCTACTTCCAGTTCTGAAAACTGCAACTGTAAACATAAATGTGACAATTTGCAATATTTTCTGGACAAATACAATGGCTACAGACAGCAGCATATAGAGGCCAGCACACTACAAAAAAGTGAAAAAGATTTACTGTATTTGCAGACGTAGGCAACTTAAAACTATGCCTACGATTAAGGTTTTTAAATCGTAATGTTGGACGAAGCACCTTCCTCAAACACGATGACTACAAACCTGGTTAGCCTAGATTTCATCTTATATAGACCATTCAATGTTAAATAAATTGCCTGTGGGAAGTTATTTCAATGAAAGCCCATTACTGGAGGCCGATATTTCCTGCCATTAGCGAAGGACAGATTAAATAATTAAGGCGATTATCTCCAAAAAGGTTGGTTAATATGCAAAATTAAAAACTTTCTAGCATGTCTTATTTGGATTCGAAAACACTTCACGTATGAATAACGTGATAAGCAATTCAGGAATTATTGATAACTTTTAGCTTGAATGGCTGCAATTTCAGTACCCATAAATGTTTTAAACCTGGTGACTATAACAGAGATAGCATATTTAACGGTTATAAAGCTACAAGGAAATTCCTAAGAAATTACAAACGCGAATAATTAAAGATGGATTTTTTATGGTTTCCACCATAAATTGATGAAAATATGTCGATCTCTGATAAAAACGAACACCGCAAACGACATATTAATGTATTTCTTTATTAAAGTAAATAGCAGATAATACTGCAAGTCTACGAACGACTGGCACACAAGAAATAAATGTTGCATAGATTGGTGACCATGACTGTACTGTGCACCGTAGACTACCACATCTCATTAAAAAACACACACAAATATATTTTTTAAAAAATTATGTTTTCCAAAACAGAGTTTGTTAATGGCGTTTTAGACATGTATTACGGCATGAGTGAGTAATTGCACCTTTTCCTGATAAGAAATTAATTTTTTTATTTACTAGGCGTACCTTCGTCTAGATAGGTACATGTGGTGTGAGAGTTTTATTGGAGCATTCTCTTTGATCTTACGTGATCATTTTACCGATGGTCCATCATAACCTCATACCACTTTTTTCGTACCTAAAGATGGAATGACATGATTACTACAGCGTAGTTGCTCAACTCTTCCCCAGATATACAGGATGTCCCACAAGTCCGGTCTCATAGGTCAAGCCGCATTCCGCATGTGCAAAGCTAATCGTGGCCATAAATTAAACTATTTTCGGTCGTATTGGCACATGTATGTGAACACACTGCCGTCGTCACACTTCAACACTTTGCGTCACTACTGTTTACACTATACACGTTCCATATTTAACCCATTTGTATTTCCCCTATGAGACCGAACTTACGGAACATTCTGTATATTACTACTTTCACAATTAATAACAATTCGCGAATACTTTATTTTCTTCAGTTTTCAACGTCTTCTTTTATTTTTATATTTGTACAACACATTTTTTCTTATTTTATACATAAATTGTGATTAAATATTCCTCTTAGGAAATTTTTGTATCTCTCATAGTTTTTGCGTAATGAGTCGTAAAACGTCAAAATTTGGACTTTACAGTTTTACGTACACCACTAAAACCAACTGACATACCAAACCAAAAAAATTCACATTATATAACAATGTTGTAGGCTATGATTTGACATAGGTATAAAACAAAAATATATATATTTTTGTATTTCTAAAAAAAGTTGATATTTTTTAGTTTTCATTTTAAAATTCAGCATTTTTATTAAATACAAAAATATTTTATTTTTTGCTTTTGTATATGTCAAATCATAGCCTACAACATTGTTATACACTGCGAATTTTGTCGGTTTGGTATGTCAGTTGGTTTTAGTGGCGTACTTAAAACCGTAAATTACAAATTTTGACGTTTACAACACATTACGCAAAAACTATTAGAGATACAAAAATGTCCTAAGAGGAACATTTAATCACAATTTATGTTTAAAATAAGAAAAAAATCTAGTACAAATATAAAAATAAATAAAGACGTTGAAAACTGACGTGAACCGCGCCCTTAAATTAATTCTTCAGAACGTCGAGTGTGCTCGGAGCGCCAAAACCTGATCACAACTGGAAACAGGCAAAAACGTTCATAAACTGATGGAAACATCTTTATTAGTATCAGCGAAAGGAAACTGATTAATTCTGTGATCGATTATTGCAATGGCCTGTTGAGTTACTGTTTATATCAGTTAAATATTTTTTTTTCAATATTCCGTTATTTCTGTGATGTATTATTTCAATTACCGATTATATCAGTGAACAATAATTCCAGTAACTGACTAGTGGTTCTCTTTTACTCCTGCATTTTCTAATAATCTTATCCTGGTACACTCTCAATTGTCCTGTCAGGTAATTGCAGCATATCATTTTTTAATCTACTATATATTTCCCTGACTTAAATTCTCCGACCTTGAATTTAGTGCAAAACCCACGAGCCATATATACAACGAACATCGCTGTCATAGTCCTATATACAAACATCAGTACTTTGATCAAGCAGCATTATGAAATTCTTAAATACGTGAACGCATTGCTCAGAAATAAGAGTCTCTGGCTTGCGTAATGTTTTGTAAGTACTCGAAAAACATCTGAAAAGTGTTTTGGTTTCGTATATTAGACGACAACAATAGTTTCGCCGCAAAACGCAGATTCTTAAAAGATTTGAATAACGTATACAACAGACAAATATGCGAACCCCGTAGTTTCAATTTTACAGCAAAAGAAATGTTTTCCCATTTAAATAAAAATTAAGGAATATGAGTGAGTTATAGTGGGAGTAACTGTGCCCTGAAAATCGAGTACAGAGGCAAACTTCTTTAAATATTTAATAAAATAGGCTACCACTTGAAATCAACCAATCAAACAATGAAAGGCCAAGTATTATTCAAAGAATTGCGATATAATATTCGAATTTCAGGATAGCATTACTCCCGCCATGTTTACTTTACGGAAAAATTGGAAACTTACTATCGAATCACTTTTTCCTAAGCTAACACCTCGCAAAATTAACCCACTGGGTCATGACTCGTTCCGAACACTAAATATAAGGGGGGGGGGGGGAGAGAGCATCAAATAATGAAGACCAGTACGTCACAACTGACAAATCACAACTCACGTACAAAACAAAACATTTCTCTAGAGAGCTGGCCCCTACGTTTTCTGCCGCGGAAAACACAGAACATAACTCTCTCTCTCCCTTACCCTTCCGCACCAGCCCCTAACCCACAGGGTCATTTACATACGCACGCGAACTGAACCGTTACGGGCGATAGCAGTCCGACCATAAATATTTATTTGTTCACGGCCGATGCGAGAGACGCTACAGTTTTGTACTCGAGGCCGTGGTTTTATTACCCAATGAGATGTATAATGACCTTTTTACCTCCCGAACATCGCCGTAAAGGGAAGGAGTGAGCGGCGAGGGGGGGGGGGGAAATAACAGAGACATCAAACTTCTTGTTTCTCCCCTCCTACACCTAACCACCCAACATAGGTCCCTCGGACGAAAAGAAATGCCCGGACAAAAGGAAGGCCTTATTGTGGAAAACCTCTGCATTTTTCCGCCAGAGGTTTGATTGCCCCGGCCACAATAGGGGCGGCAAATGGGGTTGTTTCGTGCGTTCAGGGGAAAACCGACGAGTCAAGACGGCTTCACGCATCGAGGAGTTCTTCACGCACTTTCAATATTTCGTACAACACGTCGATCCGTTGGTCTTATCTACATTGTTTGCAGTCGAACGGCTGCTTGAATTTTAAAACACTGTGACATACATTAAGAAGCTATCTCCTCTTTTATTTAAATTTTTATATTTCTAATAACATACGTAATTAATATGAACATTACATTTTACGATTATGTGCGTATTATTAGACTGAAGTAGTACTAGGAAGTATTTGAAGTATTTGGTTTTTCATTACATAGTGAGAAATAATTATTACCTTATCAATTTCATTGTTAAGCTTTAATATTTCGTGTACAATGTATTGTACGTAATTAACCAAGCCCTTACTGTAGTATTTTCAACTAAATCTTGCCAAATTTTGAATAATGAAGAATTTAACCAATTTCAAAATGCTTAGTGACACGGGTTCTTAAGTTTTTGATGAAAAAGCTCGTATAGAATATATACATGTTCACTGAATAAATGCATGTTATATAGTAAAAAAAATTGTAGTGCATGAACTAATAACTACGCACAGAATTGTTTTATTTAAAATAAATGTTAGGAAAAATTTCCTTCCTAAAATATTTATGTTTAGGTGTCCCACTCCTTTTTTTCGCATAATTTTACTGTATACGGATTACGAATTTTCTATGCATAACAAACAGTAAAGAAATTTCTTTAAAGTACGATTTAAGACTAAAACTGCTGTTGTAGTTTCCATAGTAATATTTATTCATTAACATTCACGTTTATAACAATTTTTTTATTCAAATGCAAGAACACGTCCCAAATGTGATTCTACACTTTACCCATTAACACATGTTACAATAACTTATAGAGTATTTTTTTTTAAGACCGATCAACAGTATTGTCAAAAACATCGTCGCAATATCAAGTGTAGTGAAAACACTTCCATAAAGGTCATTACGTACTTATGGATCACCTTCATATACCTACAACAGCAACCAATATGCAGGTACTGCCTACTTGAATACACAGATGTTATTCAAAACCGGTTCCAGGCTAGTGAACCCTCCAGTCGTATAGGATTGACTGCTGGAACCTCCCTGAAGAGAAGTTCTTGGTGTCTTCCGGAAGGCGCTGACATCAGATTCCAACAGTCAATCCCAAAGAGCTGGGCGTGTAAGGTACAACAGTACACATACTAAGTATTAATGTGATTACTGACAACTAGTAGGGGCCGCGGTGTCCGAGCGGAGCCGACCCCCTGTAGATCAGTTGGTTGAGCAACCGACTTCGGTACGAGGGGCTCTGGGTTCGATTCCCGGGTCTGCCTGAGTGTAAAATTTGTGTTTGTCCTTTCGAGTCATTTCAATTGTCAAAGTCAACAAAACTCCACAACTGGGGAATTGTCTAGTAATAAAGTTGTAAAGGGGGGATGTTTGGCTTGTTAGCGATGTTGAGACATCGCCAAGGAGCCTAACACGTATTTTTTTTTTTTTTTTAGTGGTCAGAAGACCAGCCTCCCACCAAAGCAATCCGGGTTCGATCCCCGGCGAGGATGCTTCGCCCCTGCATATAATCTGAAATTTCTCACTCAAAAGCACGGGTTCCTATTCATACTATTTTTGCAAGTTTAATTTTTTCAAATACTGAAAGGTAGCACATAACACAAAATCGTTACATACAAACTGTGAAAATTATACTATGAATAGAGACCCAAAAAATTCGCGTTTTCCTCTGGCCCCTAAGCTAGAATTCCAGCAACTGTAAATTCGTGCCACTTTCACAATTGACTCTTGATTTATTTGACACTTGCTGGAAGTCGCTTAGCCAATAGCACAGAAGCAACTAAATGCAGGCCCATATCACTGCGTCATCGAGCAACCAGTGAGCAGATATTGTCTGCTTGAATACACACATGTTCTTGGAGGCTGGTCTATACATTTCAGTGAACTCGCGAATTTTTCCGGTCACTAACTATGATGCCTTATTTTATCTAAACATACGGCTACATAGTTGTACACTCTAAAAAATAGTTTGTAAATTTACCATACGTGCGTGTAGGAGCGCTAAGAAAGTAGGTATGGTAGAATAGTTTCCCAGACATCCATGGTAGCACTCCTAAACCTTTTTATAAAACAGTCTAATGTATACTAAAGTTACCATACTTTTATTGTAACAATTATAAAGGTTTGCATATTTACAAGACGGAAGAATGGTAACTGTCCCATACTGCGTCTGGGATAATAACTTCCTAAACATTTAAGGAAGTTTTTTTTACAGTGTATGTAACGATTTTGTGATATCAGCTCCCTTTTAAAACACTATCCCTCAAACAGAATTATGGTTGAAACGGTGCAATAAGAATCCTTGCGGTCCCCTGGACCTACTCGCGACATTAATTTTATTTCTGAAAGCTGGTAGTGGCGAAACCTTGGCATTTTTATCTTACGACGTTGGTACAACCATTCTGACCACGGATGATCTCGGACTACGTTTCACCAACAACGGAGCAATCATTTACCGCGACGTGCCAAGACAGCGTCGTCACTTCAGTGTATTGTGGATGCTGAGATGTAGTGTCGAGATGATTGCCGCTGGAGTTGGATTGAGGGGGGGGGGGGAGAAGAGAAGGATAAAACGAAACGGACATTCCTAGCCCGTGGCGTCATTCTCGCAACTCGTGCCAGTCAAGGTGCGGCGTTGTACCCCCCCCCCCCCTTGTTTACCACACCCTCTGGCATTCTGGAAGGAAACTAGGACCCTTAAACTCACCGACATGTTTATGGTACAGCTTTATTGTTATTGCAGTGTCTTCACTTGTTCTCATTTATATTAAAAAAAAAAAACAGAGTTTTGTATCTCATTAAGGACGAAACAGATATCGATTAACAAGATTATGTAGTAAACAAATGTTTCCAGCAAAACGATTCAATAACTGATTTCATTTCAAAACACTTCAGCTAAGATTCATATATCTGACGTATGTTCCCGAATTTCTACCAAAAAATAAAAAATAAAAAATTCTGGAATAACTGTTGCCATACAATTTTTGTGACGTTGCAAGCAATTGTTGTACATGAACTATTATAATTTGTAAAAAAGAAATACATGTTTGTAAATATTCAGATATATTTGTGCATTTACTAGCATTTCCTGTAAAGTTTGTAATATTTTTGTAAACATACAAAAATATAGTAAGGGAACTAGTTTCCAAAGAATGTTTTTGTAAAAGTAAAATTTTTTTACAGTGTACAGAGCGTAAGTTAGTATTTAACTTGCAGAAATCAGTAATGCAGGTCCAGCAGTGATCTCTGTATCATCACAGTGCTCGCCATGTCATTGTAGAAATTTGAATGCGGGTCGTTGTGCTTGTCGCACCTGGTGCTACAGCACCTCGTGTATCACCGCGCTCACCGGTGAAAGTTATGATGAATTTCACCCACTTACCTTCCCGGCACATTCTATCCTTATAGCCCCGCATACGACAAGAGTAATATAAGGTTCCGGGCGGAAACGCCGAGATGTGGGCCCGGACGCTATACCCGCCGTACGGTAAGTTGATACCTTTAGAAACGAGCTGTTAAAAAAAAAAATACTAGGAATACTTCCGTTATTATCATACAACTATGTAAGCAAATGAAATTGCAATGCGATGAAAAAATAAATAAAGTAATTTTTTATTGATACGCGTCCATGACTATGAAAATTGTTCGTAATAAATATTTCAAAAGTAAGTTAAACACGTCTGTTATACGATAGTTGGAGGATGGTTGGGTTGGCATTGGTGTAGATATAGTTCTTCTGTATATTATGAACAACGGCTAAAATATTGATAATCGTTTAATGGAATGTGTACATAGTGTGTTCATTTGCAGGAAATGAAATAAAATGTATATTTACATTTAGCATATATTACATTATTTTAGAAGTGACGTAGTTAGTGGTGGCGGAAGAACAATGTACGTCGGCTTGCAGTACAGCTGTCAGCCTGGCAGTGTTATTGTTCACGTTTGGCGGAAGGATACATAGTTGGTGTGAAAACAGATCCAAGCTAGAAGCAGGGCTTCCAGAAAGTAGCAAGTTACCGAACGGCAGCATACGCCGTAAAAAACACCCAATAGTAGGTACCTGAAAAATTCGCATTTTGTTTTCGGCATACGCTGGAACCCAAACAACTGTATAATCGTGTAACTTTAAGAATTGACTTTTGACTTATCTTACAACTGAGGGCTGAGATTCATAGCGGTGTAAGTTACAGTATTATTTAGTAGTGCCGTTTTTATTCATATTATTAGCATTTTACAGAAGAATATTCTGTAACAAATATTTCACTCTTAACTGAATTTCTGATTTCCATTTAAGTATTGCAAGAATGTGCTGCGCTTTGCATGTGATTACAAAAAAAATTTGTTTAAAGAGAAAACTATTTTCCTTGACTTACACCACTATAACTCTAAGCCCCTCAACTCTTAGTAAGTCAGTATATGCGGTTCGGGATAAAGTGAACACTCAAAAAAGTCCTGCTAGTTCTATTTTCAGTCAATTCGTATCTTTCCGCGTGTAACGTCTAACGACGGGACATGTCTAACCTCTCTGGACACGTCACTTTATGTTTGCGCGTCTAAGATAAATTGTGCAGTCAGTATGAATCTATACAGTCTATTAAAAAAAAGGTTTATTAATTCTGTTGAATACAATTATATCAATTTCGGTTGAGTTTGTTTACGTATTGTTGTACTTAAATAGGAAAATACATGGAACTATATTGCGTAATTTCGCTGCCAACCAAACAAGCTGTGAGGGGACTATAGTTGTTGTTAACTTATATGCAGTAACGGCTAGTGATATATTTAAAAGGTTATAATTTTAGTGCTCACTTTATTATGACCTATAACAAAGAAGCAGTTAAATACTTGCCTAATCACGCAGTGTTACTGTATCAACGAACAGACAATAACCAGCTGTTGCCAGCTTAGGTAAACAAATAGTCTTGGAGACTAGTCTACAGGCCCACGAGTTTTTCCTGTTGACTTATCAGTAAAGACGTGCAAAATTTCGCGCAATTATTTGACGTCATGCTAGAATGCATTAGCCCATACCAACCCGGACACATTCCGTTACGTTATAGGTTCAGAGCCTTCGTATACACTCATAACGCCAAATTTGTATGTCCCTACTCATAAGTGTATATAAACATTTTTATAATCTTGCGTAAGAATCATTCTTTTGCTACAAAAAACTACAGCGCACTACGGCGTATTCAAAATTGGCTACTCATATTAATTTATTTTTAATACATTTTGAAAGAGCTTCTAACATTTTTCAATACATTTTTATGATTTTATGTCTGTTTTATACGTGTAGGAAGCACCAAAAAAAAAAAAAAATTAAAATGTTCTCGCGAGAGTTGGTTTCTTTTAGTGGGAACTTACTACAGACGAAATGACACATAAGATTCGGACATTTGTGGCGAAGATTTTCTTAAACAATTTCATTTTATGTAAAACTTCATGTGTCAAAGTCAATTAATAGGGGCCTATAAGTTTTCCTATAAACATTCTTTCCAATATATATATATATATATATATATATATATATATATATATATATATATATAATTATTTGGTCGCGATACGTTGTTGAAATTGTAATAGTTAACTTAAGGTGGCCATCCTGGAAAACACATTTTGAGCAACTAAGACCTAGAAGTGCGTACGCTGTAAGGTCGAACCAATATGTACGTCACGCCTCTTCTTAGCCCCTATGCACATCTCACTAAAAAGACTTCTCTACGATAGCTTTCCGCTATGAGACATACAGCAGTGGCCATATTTTATGATGCAATATCAATGATGAAGGTGTAGGCCTACAGTAAACGCAAGTATTTGTTAAAGCTGCTGCATCTAGATTTTCATAACATATATGCTATTTAGGACCGCGAATAAAGTCAGTTTTCAGCAAATAAAAAATGTCAGCGAAGGAATTGAGATGTTTGTACGGGTGAGTAGCGTCCTTTGAATGGCAAGCCCAACAGACATCACTCAACAGCTGACTTTTTTTTTTTTTTCGCCAAAGCTCTGCTACGCTACGTTTAAATGGTCAAACACGTCACAATTTACGTCGTATCGTACACTTACGTACAATGTTATAGCAGCAGTTATGTTAGTCCAAGACGGCGAGAGATTTTCCACCTAGACGGCGTTACAAGTGGTAAACAATTTTGCCAAATTAAAAAATAATATGTATTACGTTTCGATGACTTTGGTACAAATCACAATTTGTTATCTACACAAGATCATCTGAAAAATAATTTAATTTTTAAAAATCTATGTGTAGGAATTTTTTATTCAAATTTAAATTTGAATAACGTATATTAAACCGGATGCCAGATTTCGTGTTCAGTGTTACATTCACGGTAGTTACATGCTGTTTCAGAAAAAAAATATTACTTTGGTTCTTCTGCGTCCTGGCCTTACTACGGCTATTTAAAAATGAAAATTTAATTTAGAATTAAAAAATTTAATAGAGGAGAGTCTTATGAATATTTTGTCAATAATACTATCTCACGCTTTTCTAATTATATAACGTAAACAACTGAGCTGTTAATTAACATGATCGTTTATTGTCACTTTTGAAAGTTATTAAAATTTAAATAATTATTTTAATTTATTTCGCAAATATGAACTCTTACAATAGTGTTGATGCAATGCAGACACATATGCACTTAACAGCCTTAATTTTTGTGGTCAACACATTTTTTTTGTGACCATAATATTTAAATGGCGACAAAAAAGAAATATTTGTGGCGAGAACAAGAAATATTCCGCAGGATGAGTAACAAGAAAATATTTTGTAGCTGGCACAAAATATTTTTTCTCCCCGTATTGCAAACTGTTGTTTAAAAAAGGATAAATGTTTTTGATCACAGGACGTAATTCACATTAAGTTCGCGCCTGAAACCACTTCTGTGAGCAGAACTGGCCAGAGCTTTATCTGATGAATTTGAACCCCAAGCTTCGACGTTAACTAATTAAGAACACGTCAAAACAAATCACCCGGGAGTCTTTTTATCTAGACACGCCCACGCGAACTGTGCGGGTAGAGAGGATAACCCAACTGCCCACTGTATACATACCTACATGTGCAAATTTTCCAACTCTGCTAGTAAATACAGCTGTCTGATAAACCTTTGCATGTACAGGATGTCCAGAAATGAACGCATAATTAGCACACCACACCTGGGCTAAATTGGAGACGAATATGTAAGTGGCAATGTTTTATGACGACATTTATGTGCACAATGTGGCAACATTGCACCGCAGTTAGTCAGCTCTCAGGGCCGCGTCTACAGGGGGGGGGGGTGGATTTGCCCCGAGCCTCACATTCTAGAGGGCCTCACTTTTGAATTAAAAAAAAAAAAAAAAGAAATTATTAATCATTGGAACTGGCGTTTGATTATATGTGGCACAACAACACTAAGTACAAATTTAGTTTTATAATAACTGCATTTTGTTAACTTATATTAATTTTGCTTTGCTCGCATATACATCTCCAATACTTCTGTGTGAACTGAATGCATTTTATTGTGGTGCTTGTAAGTGTAATTTTTATACTAGTGACATGACAATACAAAAATAAATATGCCATACCTTAAAAATTATCACTAAATCTAAAAAGGAAAAAAAAGGGTTACCCTCTGATTTACGTTGCCCCGGTCCTTACATTCTAAATTTAAAGTTGAATATAGCGACTGAAACCGTGCATTAAGCCAAATTTAATAAAATTTATCATGTATATCACTATCCCGGCTTTATTCAGGACGCCGAGGTAAAAGTGCGCTGGAAGAATGACTTCTGTAATCGTTGAGATTTTTAAATGTTTGGTGGAATAGGAGTTTACAATTAGAATTTATTGGTTTGAAAACATACGCCGTTGTTTATGTTTTGCTGATAAAACTTGTGTTGAATGACAAAGTACAAAAAAGAACAAAACACCGACATAATAAACACACAAAGAGAAAGCAATCCCAGAAGAATTCTGTACGTTATTTTTTAATTAGACAACAAAGAATTCTAAAGATAGAATTCATTGGAATATGGACACAACACCCAGGCACGAATGGAACCAGATTCCAAATATGAAAAAAGATACAAGTAGACAAAAACAGTGAACAGTGGACAACAAAGAAAATAAAAAAACTGACAAAATTGCTCTGGGATTGTTTTTTTTAATGTCGGTTTTTGTTATTTTTTGTACTTTGTCATTCAACACACGTTTGAGTAGCAAAACATGAGCAATGGCGTATGCCCACAAACCAATAGATTCTAATTCTGTAATCGAGCTGAACAACGTATTGACAAGTTAGAATCGTTAGCTACTGTGCGAAATTAAATTACAGTGAGTGTCAGGAGAGACTTTCATTCATATAGCTTCCTATATGTTGAGGTGTTTTTAGAAATGAAAGGTTTCCCTGCTGAAGCTAGTGCCCGTGGTCGCGTCGTGTGGGCGGATGTCGGGAAACGGGCGTCACCGCCAGGCGTCTAACAACTTCTAAGAGCGGCTTAGGGGGGCCATTACAACAGCAAGTGACAGCTCGCAGGACACACCGCAACGTCTGCAACAACTCTAAGTGGATTGGAGTCAAGAGATGACGTGAGTGCCGCAACAGCGAGGTCTTCAGAGCCAGTAAACCCCTGCAAGAGAAGGCATTTTACATAGATGTGATTGCAATTCCATTTCAAAAGGAAAACTAATCTAAGCGAAACGTACCAATTTGCTCTATGAAAGGATTAGAAGACAAGGAGTTTAAGTGCATTTTCATGAAACATGAGTTTAGTGCATATTTTGGTAGACAAAATTTAAAGTTAATAACTTTGTGGCCGAGAGGTATGTGTGACACAGTCTCGTGGGTCAAAATTTGGTCGTGTTTTACTAAAACAGCTGTCATAAACTATACTGTTAGTGTGAAAAGTGAAGATGTTATGAAAGTTACTTAGGTACATCCCTTCGCTTCTATCCCTTCATATCCATTAACGCAAGAACGAGAAATTTTTCTAAAAATCGAATTTCGCCACTTTCGTAAAATTGTGCCTTTAAAAATGTAAAGCTACGCTTCAGTCGCAATTTTTTTTAGCACAATAACATCGCTACCCTGGAACTTGTGTCATAATTGGAACAAAATTAATGTATCGCCAAACGAATAACAAACCTATATATATATATATATATATATATATATTTATATATATATATATTTATTTATTTCTTTGGAAAAGTTTTCTTTTATGGCAAAAACCATTTTCAACAAATCTACGCAACGGTTTTATGATATCTGCTCCTGTTAGATTTTTCTGTAAAAATAATGTTAAATTATATTTAGTGTAGCTCGATACCTGTCGCACTTCCCCCACAGACTACTTTTTATAACCTCTATGATGTGCACATTGCTGAAGAATATAAGGTTTTTTTAATACTGTGAAAACTGGGAACAACTAAAACTGTACATTACCAAAGACACTCGAAAATATCCTATCACAATTTTTCCTATGTTTTAATCCCTGTAGAAATCTTTTTTTCTTAGCGACAGAAATGGCTTTTGTCAAAGAGTGATATAATTAATGTTACTAACCTCTCGCGAGGTACATATGAGACACGGAAGGGGCAGGGTTAGAATTCTAGGACCGAGGAAACTTGAGCATCCAGAGAAAACCCACCGGGTCGACGGAAATTTCCGCCACGTTTTCCTATGAGTGAAGCTCCGGAGCTGCCCATTCTGTTATCAGAAATATGTATCACCATGTTTGAAGGCGAGCGGTCTAACCACTACGCGGCCGCAGTTCTGGTAGGCGAATAGTCAGTTTAGGTCATTTCACTAATCGTTATCTCATTCGGTGTAATTGGTAATATCGAAGCTAAGATCTGATTTTGGTGGAAATATTGTGATAACGACGTTTAACGATTTTCCTGGTAACCTATAGGCCTAACATCTAAAACCCATTTTTTCCTTTATCCGGAACTACAATAAAAATTATAAAACTGCCGGCTGACTGCCAATAAAAGTTCTTGTGAATTTCAGTTGTTCCATACTGTTTATAAAATTTTATTGTGTTCTCTGAAATGTAAATAATGCATGTCAATCTCATCAGATGTCCCAGTTCTTGATCACGGTCCAAACCGAAACTCTTCATTACTTAAGTGATCATCTTGGAACATGCATTTCTTAGTGTTTTTACAACCTTCATATTCTATCACATGGTATTTGGTCATACTTGGGCTAAAGAGCATATTTATGACCATATCTGGTTCATCAGAAAACAAATATTTAGCAAATATTTATGTGTTTTCTGATAATCTTAAGAGTGATCTTTGTGTCAGTGATTCTTGGTTGATCTCCGTGACCGTGTTGCATCTTTTTTATTAATTAAGCATGCATAAATTAGAAACTTTAGTTATAAAACTTCTGTTGTATGTACTTAAGTTAGAATTATTAAAAAACAAAATATAAAAAATATATTCTATACACTTAAAATTCTAAATCCAGGCCCCCTGCCCACCCCAAAATGACGCCCCTGGTGGAGCAAAAATATTTTCGCGAAAGTATTGTGTCTCTATACGTATCAAAAGTTATGTTACAAATAATCACATAGTAAAAAAAATTGTACCTTTTCGAAGATAATCTTCTAAACTAATATCAGATCATTATCAGTTAAAAGTAAGATGTCAGAAAACTTTTAAAATGGCAACAAATATTGTAAACATCTTTGGGAACTAGTAAAATAAATGTTGATGAGAAATTTTTTTCGATTTAAAACCAAATAAACCCAGGAGACCTGTCACATTTCACAAAACATTTCACACTTTTACAAACAAAAAAATTGGAAACTAGTTTTCAAAAAAAAATTGTAACACTACAAAAAATTGTTGTAAAATATACAAAATGAGTTTGTGTATTTACAGAATGTTTGTAAATATACAAATAAATTTGTAAAAGTACAAGTTTTTCGTAAATGTTTCAAAATTTATTTGTAGTGTTACAAAAATCTTTTTTGAAAACTGGTTTAGAAAAAACCTTTTTGTAAAAATACAATTTTTTTAGTGTGTCTGGATGTCAAAAGTTACGTTACAAATTGTGATGAAGTCGTTAACGGTTCCTACTGATTACATGTTTCATAAATATCGACCTGAAGCTGTCCGCAATAACAGGAAACACATTAATGACGTGAGTATCCGAGTGCTCTGGGGTCAAACTAGCCCCGTGTTCGTGTTCGCGTGACACGAGTTTTATTATGTTTCTTTGCTGGGGACAATTTTAGGAGCCGCCGTTTAGTTTCCTTTCCAAACTAACAACCGTACATGACAGCTTTACGTTTCTTCTCGCGTTTAAAGTTATACGTATATACATAAGCTCGTGACAGCATACAGACAAGCGTGACATTCTTGAAAAAAAAAAAAAACGATCACTAATCAGTGCGTTCTGACAGGTTGGGCCACAAAAACGAAACTTCTGTAGAAGACGCTTCACCCAGAACGAAATAAGTAGGAGGTGGGGGTAAGAAGTAGGTGAATGGCTGTGAAACTCGTGTAAAAGAAGTTCATAGTCAAAACTCCTCGAACGGCCTACAATTATACAGCACAAATAAATATCCCGTGAATGTAACATGTATCTAAATACATTTCAAGTGGACACAATGATTTCTTTTTCTGTATAATTCCAAGAATTATAGTCTTAAGGGCGGAGCCAGGATTTTTTGGGGGTGTTCACTTGCACTCCATATTAGGGCGGGGGGTCCGGGGGTCCTCCCCCTGGAAAATTTTGATTTTAGGGTGCAAATTGGTGCTATTAAAGCTGGTTTTGAATCAAAATATTGGATTTACATTACATCAAATTTTGCCCGACATTATAATATTTTTAACGATACGTAAGTTTTTTTTTTTTTTTTTTTTTTTTTAAATTTCGGGGTGTGTTTGAACATGCAAAACACCCCCCTGCACTCTAAATCTGAATGAGTGAATATTCACTGATTCACGCTGATGTACGGAGCAGTTTCAACAATTTGAATAAGTGAAAGTAGTCACTGTTTAACTTGAGAAAATTCACTGATTTTCTTTAAGAGTGCCAACATCTCACAAGTGAATCAGTGAATATTCACCGGTTTTTCCAGTTGTTTTCAAAGAACAGTTCTCACTTATTGTGTAAGTGAAAAATTACTGGAAAATCTGTGGACATTCACTAATTAACTTGTGGAATGTTGGCACTCTTTATCGGGATCAGTGAATAGTCACCGATTTCACAGTGGTTTCTCACTGATTTAGTTTGTTGAAACTGCTCCATCCATCGGCGTGAATCAGTGAATATTCGCTAATTCAGATTTAGAGTGTGGCTACGCCCCTGATAGTCTACATATTCCTACAGTCGGCAACTACAGCCAATGTATATGCAGGGTGTCCAGGAACAAATGAATAATAGCGCACCAAGCGAATCATGGGCTAAATTGGAGACGAAAATGAGTTGCTAATTGTTGTACGACGACATCTCACGTGGCACAATGTGGCAACACTGCACGGAGAAGTTCACAACTGCATGACTTTTAGGCTACGGTTCATAGGGCGCAGGCTGGATGTATTAGGGTGGAGCGCTCTAGCAAGATTTCTAACAACTTTCAATGTTGTTCCTATTGTTCATGGAAGTTTCGTGCCAACATACCCTTGGAAAAACTGTAGTTTCTTGTGACATGTATGATTGGGTGATGTGCTTCTGACACAACAGGCATCAAATATTACAATATCGGGATTCTTATTGGCGCAGTCAATAGGGTAACAGCTCCACGTACAAGCGAAAGCCAGTCATGTTTTCATAAACTAAACGTATGTTGAAATCCAGCAAACAGTCAAGTTTTCCCGCGATAAACCAATCACCTCTATTGATGGATAAATGGCGTAGTGTGCGGAGTAGTGTACCATATGCAGGACTGTTGACGTGGCATTCCTCAGCAACATTACCCTGTCCATACACTGTGAACCGTGAGACAAGTATTGTAAACTGTACCACAGAAACGGTATGTTTGTAACAATTCGTGTTCCTCTAACTGAAAGGATTGTCTCCCCAAAATATACACAAGCAATTTTACAACATCCTATATACAATTGGCCTATAAAAAGTTGAGGCATAAGTGAGTTTTACGTATCGTCGCCAGCGAGGTCTTTAGAGACGGCGAGAAACAAATTCACACAAGGAGAGGAAACTGGGAGAGAATCGACCATGGCCTTCCCATGCACTTATTATTATTTTTTTCTGTATTCCTTATTTATTTAAATTTTGGAAAGATTTAACTGAAAATGATTCAACGGCTAATTACTTTACGTTTCATTACGTACATTGTATTCGAAAAATGAAAGGGTAACTATGAAACAATTAAGCTAATTTAACTTATAAAATAAAAATTCCCTCTCACCAAATTATAATTAAAAATTATCAGTACCGATTTCATCCCATAATACGCACATAATAATAAAATGTAATTTTTATATAAAGAAACATTACCGGTTGTTCGTCACATCCTTCATTTATTATATGAAAATGAATATTATTGACAAAAGCGATGACGCAGCTTCTAGGAAACCATCCAGCATTCGCCTGGGGCGATTTCCGGAAACCATGGGTAACTGAAATCAAGATGGCCGGATATGGGTTCGAACCCGGGTCCTCCCGAATGCAGGTCCAACGCGTTACTTTTGCACCATCTCGCTCGGTTGCCAATAAAGAAATACAGGAAAATATTGTCGGACACGACGTCCATAAAATACAGCGTACAGAAATTTCACTGTTAAGTGCTACGTGTTCTTGTCCAGTCGCAACAACTTAGGACAGTAAACAACTCCGGACTTGGCTTCATATCTTTCCTCGAATCTTAACCGGTTGAGGCAACATAAATCCTCCCACGTTATTTCGAACAATTATTCGTAATGGCGTGGCGAAAGTGCGCTAAACACACGTGAAATGTGTAGGCCTATGAACTTTGGACTTTCGTTAAACGTGCGGTCATTTTTCACGACCGTTACGGCTAATTGACGGAATTATGTAAACCGCAATTTGGCAGTTTTGTTTTATTTGCTACTCCATTTGCTAGAACCCGTAAAGACTTTTACTTGTCAACACTACATTCGACAGTTGCTAGTAAAATACGTAGAATACATTTTTTAATCAGAAATAATTCATTAATTTAGCTTTCCCCAATCAAATATTTTTTTTAAACATATAAGCACTAATTATAACACATTTTTGTTCACTAAAAATTTATATGCTATGGTTTCGTTATATAATAAAAAAAGAAAGAAATGAAAGTACTACTTATGTAAATAACCAATTTATTATAAGACTGCCGTTGTTTGGTTACGTACTTGAAAGAAAAAATGTGAAAAATACTACCCTATACACTACAAGCGTTTTAAATGCATTTTATAGGTTTTAAGGTAGGAATAAAAATTTTATTTTCAAAAATTAAATTCTTCATGACCCAACCAATTACAAAAAAAAAATTGAAACATACAAAATAGTTATAAAGTTTTAACAAAGCAAAATAAAGGTTTATGCAGATATATAAAAGTATAATGGACCAAATTGGACTTAAGTCACGAAGAATAAAGTAAGAAATAAAAAATTGAAAACGTCAAAATTTGTAATTCAGTATTTACGCAAGAAATGGAAGAACTCTTTTAACAACATTGTAAACAACTTCTCTTCACAACACACAACTACAAGTAACCCTCCTAAAAATATATATGTTTATTGTTGTAAACACGTATTCTTGTTAGTGTAGGTAGTATAGTATATTACTACCGTTCTTTAAATTTGTATGTAGTTTTCTGTAGAATAAATTCCATACGGACGATAAGTGCGCACAACAGTGTTGAAATGTATGGTCCAGTGTTATAAGAGAAGGCAAATATGCCTTAACTGTGCCTATTATGCCTAAATACTATTTAATTATTATTATTACTATCAACAACCTACTTGACATAATTTAACCCCCCCCCCCAATCCTTGCTGCAGTAGTTACAGAAAAATAGCAACATCACAAAAGCAAAAATGCAAGTATTAAGGACGCCGCCTACCTGCGCGTGAGAGGCTCAAAAGTGACGGAGATGTAAGGTCGACCGTGAAGCGCGCATCAAGTGCCGCGTCGCCTCAACGAGCCAAGCGCTGAACTAACGTGCAAGCTTCCCGCCGAACGGTTTTTACTATGGGACATTAAGCGGTGACCATATAATTTTATTGGTGGAAAGTCTACAACTAAGTTCAGTGCAGATCGCAATCTGAGTTTCACATTCATTCAGTTAGTACATTTTGAAGTACGGAAGTCTGAAAATGCCGTTTTGAGCCATGTTGGAGGGCTTAGAAACAGTGTTTTAAATGAGCGTGGCGTCTTAACAATGAGGTTCCGACCTTATCTGAAGTTTGTTTTATTTTCGTATGTTGGCACAATGGGCACATGCGGAACATTTTCGTAGAAAAAACCTGTTTACGAACACACTGCAACGCCTTTGAAGCGTGGGGTAGGCGGCCGTCTTAAGGCCAAGATCTTTCATTTATTTCAAACAATTGCAAATAACTCAAACATTTTTTAAAACAAATGCTTTGAAAATTTTTAGACTGTGTACAGTCATACGATACACAATACTGCCAGAGCGTTTTTTTAAATAATGTACCGTTTGCTAGCAAAAAATTACTTTGCTTCATTTTGGCTTACTTTGACAACAAAATGTGTGTTATTTCAGGTGCAAATATCTAAAAATCAATTTTTGATATATTGCAACAGAAAAATTTAGTTACAAACGATGATATGTAAGCGTTTAAACTGTCAGATTGAATTTTTGATACATGTATTAATTTGCGTTAAAAAATAAATATTTTCGAAACTACTGCAAAACTAAAGAGCAAGGCCTTAAGAAAAACCACCCTTGTTAAACCGACAAAAAAAACAGGAAAACGTAATGGCAGATGTGAAACAGCACAAGACGAAACAGCAAAAGTATGAAACGAGACAAAAAAAACATCATTACGTTTGAGAGATGACATCTGCTTCCGTCTCCAGATGCAGCAAGATTGCAGCGTTGAAGCCTTGTCTTTCATACGTACAAGTAATTTGGTTGTTGGCTTAAAATAATTATTTATGTCACAGGAGTAATTTTAAAAAAATATATTAAATTTAGTTAGTGAGCCACGTTTGGACGGATGGAATAACAGGAAGCGGGTCATGTAGAATCAAACGGTAGCCTCCAGTCCAGAGTCGTCTATGATCGAGTCGTTTGGAGAGCTTCGGTCGTTAGCAGATTATTCAAAAACTACTCATCGCACATGAGTGATGTCTTCTGAGTACAAGCATTTAAAGAACGTTAAACGGGTGCGTACCCATTTCAAGCGCACTTCTACTCAACAATGGAGTTCAAGAGCGATAAAGTCATAATTTTATATTTACATGAAATAGTGTTAGTTTTGTAGACGAGACTTGTGAGTGCAGTTTCCTGTCACGAAACAATTTTAGTTGGCGTAGTTTTCTCATAACGGTGCGTCAAAGTCAAAATTTGCATTTTCTGCTGCCATGCAAATAGTGAAAACCAATTGACTTACATATGTGAAATAATTCACAGTGATACGTAATAAAAACATTTGAAGAAATCTCGCGAACTGTTTTTGTATTTAAAAAAAAAAATTGCTGAATTTGGAATTTTTTCTGTACTTTTGTGATTTTTCTTTAAATTCCAAATACAACGTTGTGGGTTTATTTTAATGTTTTATTGCATAGCTCATGGGATGTAAGTTCACTGTGAATTATTTTAAGTAGGTCAGTTGGTTTTCACTACTTGCCTGGCAGTGCAACAAGCAAATTTTGACTTTGACGTCCCGTTATGAGATAACTATGAGAGCTAAAATTGTTTCGTAAGAGTAAAATGTACTCCCAAGTATCGACTACAAAACTAACAATATTTTATGAAAATATAAAATTATGGTTTTATCGCAGTTTAACATCTTTAAAACATATTTTCTAAGCGGCCGAAAATGTCGAAAGTGGGTGTTCCTGCGATATTTTTCTAGGCATGTAACCGTTTAAAATGTATATACATGTAATATACACCTTTATCTTTAATAATACTTGATAAAAATTCAAGGTCACCATTGAAAGTTCCATACAAGCAAGTTGTCGGCGAGAGCACTGCCCGCTGGTACAGTCAGTGACTTGTGTTTAGAGGCTAAAGTAAGGCGTGATGCACGTGGTATGTCGTCCTTATCGCTTCTGCAATTCTAGGCATCGAACGCGCAACATACGTTCACCTAAACGGCCACCTTAAGTTCGGTTCACAATCAGTGGCGAAGCGTGGACGCATGTTCAAAGGCAAGCAGTATAATATCTTACTGTACACTTTGAGCAGGTGCATAGCCGTCTTTAGTAGAATACCGCGGCCTTAGAATGGCAACCCTGTCAGGAAGGGTCATTTTATCACTTCTTTTGTCTCGCTAACGGCAGTGGCTACCCCTGATTCGCCGGTATATATGGCACAATAACGAATCAGGTAGAGTCGTTGTCTTTGGAGAGCTAATAGAAGTGTTAAAATGACCCTTCCTGACAGTGTTGCCAGATCTAAGACCGCGACCTTCTCCTAAAGACGGCTGTGGCAGGTGATAGTTGTGTTGCTGAGACCTAGGTGTATTACTGAGAACTAGTTCCTTGTCTCTTACATGCTACTGGCTCAGGAGTGTACCTATATCTACAAGTCAAATGGTTCCACAGGCATCTGATAGTTGTGTATAGTCACTGCTAATCACCGCTTACTCTGCAATACTTCACGCTTCGCCCCTGTTCACAATTGATAACATAACAGCAAGCATAGAACATAGGTCGTTCGCACAAGAATTAACCTCTGTGTATTCTTGCCTACCGATTCACAACTACAAAAATGTGATCGTGCGTAATGCTGACACAGGAAATGGTAATATTTAATTACTTGTGCGTAGGCTTAAGACAGCAACCAATCACAGTAAAGGATTTTGTTAGTGTTCTCCGTGTTGTTTCAACCTCCGAAAATACACAATAACATAACAAAGCTAGAATATGAAATTTTAATGTTAAAAACGATGTTTCTTTATTGTGAATAATGTTTTACGCTGTGCAGTTTGTATGAATATTTTTTCCCTATATTTCCTATTATCTCCAAATACGATTTCACTTTAAATATGCTTCAGTGGCCTTCGGTTGATTTTATACACCAAGGAATATATCTAATTCGTCGAAGAAACACCACTGGCTAAACATAACAGTAAGACTCCAATTGTTAACAAGTTTTGCACACGGCGTCTGGTCGTGCCAAGTTTCTATTGTTATGTTTAGATATAATGGTATATACGAGAAAATGTTTTGTGCCAACGCCCCTTTGAAAACCTGTAGTTGCTTGCAACATACACGATTCGGTGATATACATTTAATACAACGTAGCTGTCTGCAAACCAATAACAGACATCAAATATTACAATACCGGAATTCTTATTGTCTCAGTGAAATAAGGTAACCGCACGAATACAAGCGAAAGCCAGTAATCATCTGGTAAGTTGAACGTGTGTTCAAACCTAGCAAACAGTCAATTTTTCCCGCGACTAACCATCATCTCTACACGGACAAAAATATTTTGTGGCAGCTATAAAATATTTTGTGGGTATTTACCCTGCAAAATATATTTTGTGGTTATCACAAAAAAAAAAAAAAGAATGCTGTCACAACTAAAATTTTTTTAGGCCACCACTAAATTATTTTGTAGCTACTACGAAATAGTTTTGCAGGGAATACTACCTACAAAATTTTTCTTGAAGTGTAGTTATGTTATATGTTCTGTGCTTGTGTTTTTATTTTTAATTGTGAACCAACACTGAAAAAAAAATACTTTTTGGTCACCACAAAGGATTTTGTCATTATGAACCATACCAAATATTTTTGTGTTGTCCACTGAAATTTTTTGCTGTCCCCAATAAAGTTTTGCAGTGGCAACCAAAAAATTTTGTAAACACTGCAAAAATATTTCGTGAAGTCCATACAGACAAAATATTTTGCAGTCACCACAAAACCGTTATTTTCTGTGAACCTTTAAGTTGCGAATGTGTGGGTATACATCGAGAAGTTCCTCTCTGCACTCGGACACAGGTAGGCCATACGTTCTTGGACCTAGACGCGGAGGAGAAAGGTCAAGGAGAGGGGTGGGACAGGGGCAACAAGGAGGTAAGAAAGCCACAGCGGGTGGTGTTAAAAGGGAAATTCTTCGCACAAAAACCACCCTCACCCCCCGTGAACCCCCGCGTGGAGGGGTGGGTCGGTCACAGCACGAGACTTCTCCTGCGATGTTCCCTTCGCCGCCAGACACTTTAGCGACCCTTGCACTGCAGAAGAAGTAGAATACCTTCCCTTTGTCGACACGGAACATTTATGGAGTGTTCGAGGTTGGTACAGCACCCGTGTGAAACGTACACAGAGTTTTTTTTACATTTTTTGCAACAAGTTGCCATGACAGTTTGTAGAGACCTGCTGCAAGTGTCGTTATAATCGGTGGAAAGATAGATTTTACTATGTTGTACATATTGTATCACAATAATGTGATTTCCATGGCCACGGATAGTTAACACAAAAAAAAATTGTTGATTGAAATTTGCATATTTTTTTTTTTTTTTTTAAGTCAGTGTAGAAACCCAAAATAATTCTCATTTCGGGAGTATGCATGTCTGTACAGTGTATACTTGTTAGTAAACATATTGTTTGTGTAATCTGTTTCTGTGTTAACTTTTCATGATGTCATATTTTGTAACTTCAATACGGGTGTACGAGACTCTGCAAGAATGAAACCAACATCAAAACATTTTCTTGTGGGCGGTTCGGGATAAAGTGAGCCTAAGAAAGCCTGCTAAAGTTATATCTTCTGCAAAATCGTATATTTCTGCGCGTTACTGCTAGCGATGGGAAATTTCTGACCTCTCTGGACACGTCATTTGTTGTTTGAATGGGTAAGATAAATTTTGCAGTTGGCATGAACCTATATAGTTGGATAAAATTATTTATTAATTATGTAATATACAAGTATGTCGATTTCGGTTGATTTTGTTTCAGTATTGTATTTAAACAGGAAAATACACCTAACTATACTGTGTACCTACGCTACCAACCATACAAGCATTGACGGAACTACAGTTAATGTTGAATTATGTACACAAATAGCTAGTCATGTTTTGCCAAGTTTTTATTTATTTATTTTTTTAAGTTCCCACTGTATCCCGATAGCAAAATATTTGGTAAAAATTCAGCAAAACCTATTATAGGTTAAGTATTTCTTACGCTGACTTTTTTTTTTTTTTAATTCCCGCATATGTCAACACACATTTTCAGCGTTAACTAATGCACCACGTCCTCATAAGTGCTACAAAGTGTGAGTAATTAATAATTTTAATTTGGGCGCAAAATTTTTAAGTTATGTACGCGTTACTAACAACTGCACTATCCTCTCACAGAAAATTTTAGCGTGTACAGTTTTACCATAACGTCGTGTCACCCTCCAAAGTTGCACGTTACGGGAACAAACACACAAATAAAAATAACTGACTTGCTAATGTAACAATTGACCCTGAAATTGAATGTCACGTGCTATTTATTAAGAATCATGGAGAAACAAACCAACATAACTTTGTATTTTTTTTTAAATCAGGAAAATTAAATATTCTAGCTTGGGATTCAGAAATGTTTCAAAAGAAAGAATATATCTTATGTTTAGTATTATTATTTTTTTGCAATTAAAACGTGAAATCGAAATTCAGCGTAAATTGTTTCATTTTAGTAAGTATGTTTTGGTTATAGTTCAATTATCACTGTCGTCATAACACTCAAATGTAGACTTTAATATGCTCTTTATGGGATTACTGTGCAAACTAAAACAAGTTTGGTAATATAATATAGCCACTGTAATAGTATACAATGGACACTATATCGTACAAATGTAAGATTGTAAATCTTTCACACCTGAACTATTCCAAAATAGCCACGGAGTAAAATTAAATTATTGACCAGATGTCTTTTCTACACAAAACTGCCAACCAATAAGAGACGTCGAGTTATAGTGAAACTGCTTGGAGTCTAGTTTACTATGAACTTTGTGAGACTATAGTAATTTTTTTTTAACAGCAGAAATTAACTAAAAAAAATTACATGTACCTGAGTAATAGGCTAAGCATAGTTACTAGTTTGTGTGTAAAAGATTATTGTACAATTTGTTAAAAATTTATCTGTAGCTATGCTCCGTGCCCAATGACTGGGTGTTTTAAAACTGTATTTGCTTTGGGGTTCCACTGGCCAATCACAGACGCACGGTGTTAAATAACCTTATTTAGATTGGTGCACACAAACGAGAGAAGTCTGAACAAATACAAGTGACCAATAACTATCAAGCCAAGCTACCGATGTTCACATGAGGCACTGAAACAAAATGTTGCCAACATCTTGTCGGGACAAACCCTTGGCTCCAGAAATAGGTAAAGTTGTAATGCATAGATGTATTGAATTCACTGCGCAGGTTGAAAACATAGGTTCGTATTAGAAGTAAATACACTTCAAGAGTTGTAGTTTCCTGTAGTTGTGAATGCCTCGGCCACAGACGAGCCTCGGCGCATCTGAAGAATTGGTGAACGCAATATATGTAGGTACATACGTTTGTAAGTGTCAGGGTATTGAGGTTAGGCTATACCCGCAAACCACAGTCGTGTAATGTCGCACTATACTGAAAAAAAAAAAAAAAAACTTTGTGGTTATCACAAAATATTTTGTCATTATGGACCTCAACAATTTTTTTTTTTTTTGCGGTGGCCGCCAAAATTTTTGCTGTTCCCAGTAAAGGTTTAACTGACTGCAAAAAAGTTTGGTGAGGTCCGAATTGGCAAAATATGTTGTGGTCATCAGAAAACCGCCATGCCGTGGCATAGACAAATGAGCGACGCCTCTGCATAAAGACACGCGGCCTATTACCATGAAGAACAGTTGCAGATGTGCATGTAAGGCATTCATACAAGTTAGCGCAAAATTCTTGTCACCAAGAATCAGACGCTTTTATAATGACACAACTAGTCATAAAATGACGGCGTGCCAACACATGCCAGTAAGCGTTTTTACTCAGGGGAGAGCGCTGTTTGTATGCAGCTTTATGCCACGTACAGGCCTGACCACGACTTTCTCACTTTGAAACATACCGTAAGTAAAGAGATTTAGGTCAGCCTTTAACATCTAGGTTTGCTGCACTGGCAAGGGGTAGGCAAACAATTGATCGTCTTCCTTGAAATAGATAATTGCAATTTTTGATAATGTACTTAGGTGAAAACTGTAACTTGATCACGTATTGTTTCGAACAAAAAAATCCTTATTTTGAAAACTTTCAAGGAACTAAGACAACAACAGTAATCAAATAACGCTCCGAGTGTATGTTATCAACATAAGTGATTCAATATAGTGAGGATAGGCCCTAAATTTTAACTGATCTCGTAAACTTTTGTTTCGTAAAACTTTTTTTTTTCACTTTATTGTAGATTTCCACTAAAATATTTAGTCACACTGCTAGGCTATATGCTTACAAACACCACACAAAAATTACACAACCGTAATCATAATAAGGTATGCTTTGTAAATTTATTCGTCTTCCTATTTAAAAACAAGTTATCGTACCTCAGTTTATTTAAAAGAAAATACGCACTACACTCAATAGATCAACACACGTAATTCAATTCAAATTATATTTGACATCTACTGTAATAAACTTCGTACAGAAAATATTAGTATCAACAACAGAAGACTGCAATAACCATAAAATAAACTATTACGGCAGTGTACGAAGTCTAACATGATTTATATAAACACAGTAGCCGCACCAATCAATAACATACACACATCTAAACTAATTCAGTTATTTTTAAAAGTCGGAATTATTATCTTGTGTATTGAAAATTCTGCAATTCTGCCAAATCTTTAATTAAAATAACGTTTGCCACAGGCACGAAACGACAGTTCTGTTGCATCTTCAGCGGTGGTATTGACCTACCTGTAGTCCTTAATTTTAGTCAATTCCTCTGTTGAATTCCATTACCAATCATACACTTCGAAAAATTGCTACCAAACATAGCATACAAGTAGACGTTCTAACGGTTTTCGAGGGACGGAAATTATTATTTATATATTTGGTATATTTCATACCTATTTTGTTGTGCTATGAATTAATAGGCCAAAATATGTCTGACCTTGGTGGAAAATTTCCTTACACATTCAGGATAAAATGAGCATTACAGATTTAACCTTTACAAAAATAACTATCCGTTTCTTCATATAATTTAACATTAACAAGTTACCTTATCGTTATAGGTATGTTTGGCTGCGAAATGCCGAATGTATGTCCGTGTATTTCCTCATTTAATTGCAATAATATTATAATTAAATTAACCGATTTTGACATATTTGTGTCCTGTAAAATTAACAATTTTTTTTAAAATATTACTATAAAGCTTCCTACCGATTGCACAATTTATCTAACGCGCGCAAACATAAAGTGACGTTTCCAGAGAGGTTAAACACTATCGTCGATAGCCACTACGCGCGGAACGACACGAATGGGCAGAAAACAGAAATAAAGCATTGTTATTTTGAGTGCTCACATTATCCCGAACCACCTACAAAAGGAATCATTTTAGCTCAAAAATTTTATTTTTATTAATGTTAAACTTAACTTAGAATTAAATCATTAATGATTAATGACTACTCAAAATAGTTCTCTCGTCATCGGAATGGCATAGAAGCATTTTTGTTTGAAACTAATTACATGGTTCACTCATATTTAAATATTTTTGTATTATTTAATGAAATCTGACTAACGAACGAATATTCAGATTACGAAGATAATTGCCCCAAGGAATTGCAGAGTCTTGCTTCAGACGAGAATATTACTTGGTACAAAAAATCAATTTTATTTTATCGTATTTATATTTACAAAAAAAAAAAGTAACTGTATGTTCCAAATTATTAGGATTCATTATTAAACCACTACTGATGCTATGTCAAAAAACCATACAAATTCCTCAAAACCTAGAAAAAATTTGGAACATGAACGCCCTTAAAATTGTAAAATTGGGTCTGGCACACTAATGGTGGAGTTCTTAACTTGTTAAGGATAAGTCAAATGTATAGCCTACTAAAAATACCACACCAACGTAATAATAACGCTTAACATATCTATGTTAACTGACCGAGATACTGTAATATTCCAATATGTGTAAGTATGGAAAACTACCGTTATCAGTACCAAATTTTCAGCCACGGAAATAAAGTGTTAAAATCGATTTATTCTTAACGAATCACACTTGAAAGTAATTCTCGAACAAAAATTGTTTAACGTGTAAATTTGTTTTTAAAGTATTGCTATAAAAAGGATGTTACAAAGTATTAAGCTCAGTACAACGTTTAAATAAAAATTTTGGATAACAGTTCATATAATTAAATATATAAAAAATAAACTTTCACAGTTTCTTACATAGAAACACGCTTATAGAAATTTCAAGACCAATAATTTTTGCTTGACAGAGTTATCTTTAAAATTACATAATTATTAATAATTAATTTTAACACCTGCAAACTTGGATACATTCCAGCTTGTTAGTTTATATTTATGTGGAATTCTGGTAAATTGCTAAACATTAAACGGAGTTAAATTTCCATAAAGTAAAACTTTTCGTGCTTACAGTACACAATTGCTGCATAATTTGCTGCCAAGGTCTAAAATTTTTGACGTTTTTCTGTAGCCAGTAAAAAAACTTAAATGCTTACATTTATGAACCTTTGTATGAAAAATGTCTGCACCATTGGAAATTCGGAGGCAGATCAATGATTTCTCTACGAAAAGTCCTTGTGCCTTTTTATCGGTAACAAAATCCATTTTAAATGAAGCAAAATATAGGTGTCATCAACTGTAACAAAATTTCGTTCAATGTATTTCCAATTGTGTTTTTTAAACTTTGCCAAGGTGTATTTCGTTGTCACAATAGTTCCAGTTTTTTTAGAATGGCTCAAAAAAGTCAAAATCGTGACTTTGACCGCTTACCATAAAAAAAATATGCTACCAAAGTACGTTAAATTTTTTTGAAAATTGTAACACTTTTGGTGTTTCCTTACTGACCACAATTTCACAAAAGCATAAAATAATGAACTGTAAGGATACCGAACGTCCTTAAGTTTAACATAAATTTTTACGTTTTTCAAATGTACAAACACTTCAAACACTGACATTAAAGAGGTCTTTTTTTTTTTTTTTTTTTTTGTTGATTCATACGTGTATATTTTGTAACAAACAAATCCAAACTTATGTTATGAGTTTAAAAATAACCAAAATAACTGAACTGTTTTCTTTTTACTCTATTGATCAGCCACATACTAACAACAACGGTGATGAGTAACAGTCAAATTCATTGCACTTTTGTTTAAATCACGCGCTGTCTCTTAAAACCGGGTGAGCAAAATGATCAACTTACTTTCCCTTTCATCAGTGACAAAGTGCTGGTTGGGTTTTCACTGACTCCTGTTTCTGAGAGCAGTTATAGGAAATGTACGGATGAAAATATGGTTATGAACAAACAACAAAATCGCAATCATAAGTTACAATTTACATAATGAAACAATACAGAACAATATTTTTAACACGAGTACCGCAAAGGACAAATAACATTTGTTTGAGATACGTAATTATAAATAACATTGCATAACTAAGAGATCATTATAAAATCAAACTGCTTAAAATAGTCTAGAAGCTCATATGAGGTTAGTGACTTGAAGTCTTAGACGTCAAACTACACATAAGCCCCATGTCATATTCTCTAGTTAAGTGAGAAACTGGTGTTATTTTCTTTGTTGGAAACATTTATTTTAAAATTATGCACTATTATTTCAAATGCTCACTATCCGGGAAACGTAATTTATAAAACATTTTGCAGATAATGTTTAATTTAGTAAACTACACAGGCTAGATATTTACGACTTATCAGAGGAAGCAGCCGTAATTCACACGTGAGACTCGAATGTAGACTGACATAGGATATTGGAATCTAGCTTACAGGTCAGTAAATCGATAAAAACAAAAATTCTTTAAGATAGAATTTCTGGCAACTTAAAGAGCGCGCGGTAGATAAATAAACGCTGAAAACATCTATTGATTTGTACGCTTTTTTCGAAGCCAACATGGATAAAATACTCAATGACAATCCTAGATAATGGTATTTGCCAACTTTATGAGTAAATATTTATCCAGAATTGCTAATTTGTTACGCGTGATCTCTTGAGCCGCAGTTAAATGCACGAGGTTTCGGCATCAAAGATTGTGCCTCAGAAGTTCGTAGCACTGGAAACAATTTTGTTTAAAACGTTGGCTAAAGCTATTGTCTAGGATTATTATTATTTAATTTTCACAAATTGGCTTCAAGAAACCTACAGTTATAGATTAATGCTCTTAACGTTGAATTATGTACCACACCCTCTTAAGACAAAGCTAATGTTTCGAAAGATAATATAAATTACGCAGTGACGTAAAAAAATTTGTTAGCGGAAAAAAGATCCCGATCGTATACGACACACAGTTTTCAATGTTTAAACGCACGCATTGTAAACTTGTTACTTGCGTTTATTCTGCGTAAGAATTAATTTGCAGTTTCTAACTGCAGTTCCAAAGTTCTATATATAAAACGCGCAAGACTTTACAGGATACCATTCGTTTTTTCACAGTCGTAATAGTATATATAATAAAAGTAAATATAACTCAATGACCCTACATAGCGTAGCCTAGGGTATTAAAAGTTTGCATCTGCAAAAATGTTTATACTTAAGGCCAAAGTAAAATTATTTGATACAATATGTTTAATAGAAACTTGCAAAATAAAGTTCGGTAATGTCATGGTTATATTGTAACAACAGTGTATAATTTAAAATTAGAACATTGACAAGTGCAAGTCTTACATTTTAAAATTTTTGAGCTGACTTACAAATTTTGAAATTTTTCGACAAAATGTTTCCTTATTACTGAAAAATTTTAATGGCTGAAGGATGTGACAATATTTTCACAAACCTCTTATCAGTATATGTACCGTAAACCTGTGTTACTTTGTCCATTTTCGGGGTTACTTTGACCATTGAAAATGTTGGCTTTGTGATATTTTCGTTAGTAAGTAGATAATCGGAACCTAGTGTTTGAAATAATTTCTTTGATACATATAGTTAACCTTTAGAACTTTCTTTACTAAACGAAATAAAGACCGCCATTTTTAGAGGACAAAGTTACCCCACAAGGTCAAAGTAACCCCAGTGTATGGTAGGCTAATATTAAAAAATTGGAAGAAAATTTTTATCATTTAAAGCATCTAATAAGAGTAACTAAAGTGTTTTGAAATGCGCGGACCCACACAGTATTTCGTTCGTATTTTGACAAACAAAATCTGATAATGTTTTGTTAAACCATTTCTTTGAGAGCTGATGACAACATTTTCTGCAAATATTAGGCTAACTTTTATAAAACTAAATTAGTTTAAATGAAGCTCAGAAAGAAAACAATAAAAAATTAATTTCAAGTTAAGTACAAACATTTTCGTCAAGTCACCGCGTGTTTTTAATTTGCGTTACCAATTAAGCCCATTAGGCTGTTCTGCCAAGATGTTGAGGTTTATGTCGCTACACACGGACGTCACTTGTCAGATAGACGTGCTGATGAAACCTTCAGTAACACTCTAAATATTATATATATAATTTATAGACATACGGTAATTACTTATAAAAAAGTATCAGCTGTCCAACGAACAACTTGTAATTAAATAAAACATTTTAATCTTTTACACAAGTGCTTATTTTATAACTTATATATTCGTACAAATGACAGCTGTAGTCTTGTGAATCTTTGTGAGGCTAGCATAGCGTGTATTACATAAAAACAAAGTCATTTGTAAGAAGAGAAAATATTTACTTCAAACAATCAACAGGACTGTGTGTATCGAGGTTCGCAAGTATTTGCAACTTAGGTTTATACATAAACGTTCGCAATAATACTTAACAGTCAATAAATGTAATTTTCTCATTTACGCACATCATAATAAAAATAATAACACGTATGTCCCAGGACACGACTGTGAAAGTAGAGACAATCTTATTATAAATACGCTGCTGCAAAATTACGTAAATACATTCATATTTTTACGGAAATGGGCTATACTTTACATAATGTTTAATGCAACGTGTGGCTATTTTATAAAGGTTTAACCATACTTTATACCTTACGTGTGGAACGTACCACATTATAAAGTGTTTAATCCTGCATTACTCACGTCTCTGAATTAATATGTACCCTATATTTTACGAGGACTTTTGGAATTATGTTAGCCTAAGACCACCCGAGTAACTTTATGCAATTCAGATATAAGGTTATTATTATTTTATTATTGTTATCATACCTATTATTATATTGATATTTTTGTAAACGTTTGAAAAAACTTTTGAATTAATTTCTGGTTCGTGAAAAAACATATTTTAAGTAGAACGTGCTAATGATACCGAAGGAAAAAAAGTTTAATGTTTAACAAAATATGTTTCTGTGTACGAGTGGCAGTAGGTTCAGAGGAAAAAATTTGGAAGTAAAATAAATCCTAAAATAGTTCAGTCCGTCTGGACGTGGATCAGCACATTTGGCTCCCCCCCCCCTCCTTTTGCAGACTACACAAAAAAATCACAGCTAGGCGAAGCTAAACACACATTTAGATAGGCTGCCAATTCAGTAATGAATCGACGTACTTGCTACACTCTAAAACAATTTCTGTACATTTTAACAGAAAATTAGTTTCCTAAAGGTATGTACTATTTACAAGAAATTTCTGGAAAACATACCAACGCAGCAATATCCCTATAAACAGCAATTTTTAAATTTGAATCATTGCAGATTTTTTCAGCAAACAAGTAGGCTACAAAAGACTGTACAAAGAATGACACAGTGTAGGAGTTAATTTTGTTTTACAACACTCTGATGGTAAATTATAATAAGGGAAACTGATTTACCGCGGGAATATATGTTTGTTATCTTATGTCCATACCTTTTGTTATTAGTATGCCTCCATATAACTGGGCCTATGATAACACTGGTACGCCGCCACTTAATATTTGTGTGTAGTATTTAAGGGGGAATGTTTCTTAAAATAGTGATTTACATTAAAGTTCTACATCACACAAATGCTATGTTCATAATTCAAAAAGATAGCTAGGAAGGAAAGATACTGTGTTAAGAGTTACGTTGAGATCATATTTGTTTTCTCATCTTTACTGTTTTGGTCTGTGCAATCGTAATTTGAGGTTAACTAATTATTTACAGATTTCAGTCTCTGTTTAGTAATGATTTATGTCACTACTAGATCTGAATTTCAAAATTAAGTCATACAAATTAGTTGCAAATGAGCAAACATAAAAGCATTAAAGCTAGGAAACCCCTTGAACAACTACGTCATAACCATCCTTCCAATCACACTCGGCGCTGTGTGCTAAAATGTTTTGCAAAATATGGTGACACGAAAGATTCATGATATATTGAATTATCTCTCGTAGTAATTCCATGTGTTACTATACAACTTTTAAAAAAATTTGACGATATTAAATATTTATACTTGAGTGAAGAAATGTTGTTACAGTTAGTTCACAGACTCTTAGTATTAAAAGTATAAATTTTGTTTACGTGTGTATTGAAAGTATAAGTAGTTAAGGATAAAGAGAGCACTTTTGAAACCCTAGCTACTATTTTTCCCTTTCAGTTAATATATAGTTTCATGAAGTTTTTTAAATGTAAACAAGTCACCCTAACGAACAATTAAAGTGTAGGACTATACGTGTGTATATAGAAGGCCTACTGTACTCAAAATTGAACTTCAGAGGTGATAATAAACGTTTATTTATTTGCGTCTTTCATTTTTTTTTTTTGGCAAAGTTAAGGCTAAAATGCCGTCTCTTACACTTAATTAAATTTTAAACAAAAATCACATGTCCAGAGTGGCAATAAAAATCAGTTAAAACGTATCCAGAACCGATTAAAAAAGTAACTGAGCATATGAAATTATCAGTGTTAAAATGAAACCAGTTGACAGCTGCGACAAAACTTCAACGAAATGGAATCTAAATCCTGGAATAGACTTGCAGCAATACATTATCGATAAGTTATACAACAAACAAGAATGTGATGAATAATACAAATGCTTTGTACAGTATAAGAGAAGAATAAAAATAAATTTAACTAACATTATTTTTTTTATTATTAGTGTAGGCAAGAAGGTTTCCGAAAGTGTTGACTTTACTGTGGCCCACCTATAATAATTCCCGCAAGCGACAATATGAAGGACGCGTAGTCGGGTGGTGAACGATGTGCCGGTGGAGAGCGTATCTGCCGCGCCCCTGTGTCAACACGACCCACCCTGTGGAGGATACTAGGCCTTGGTCCAGGGGGATGCTGAGTAGATAATCCCCCCTCCTGACAACGCGGGGTGCCGTAGCAGTGTAGCCTAACTCAGCGGGGCGTCTAGAGCCGTATTGTGCCCAGGCGAGCAAACACTCTCCCTCGTTGAGAACTAAGTGGTCGCTTCTCAACTAAGTAGGCTACTAACTCACCTCCCCACCCACCTACCGCCTCTTCACACTCTGCGAGAATGCTTAAGACCACGGGTTTCTATTAATGTCCTTTTTGCGAGATTATTTTACTTTTTTTTCATCCTGAAAGAGCGCAGATATCGCAAAACGGTTACATAAAAACGCTAGAAATTGTTTGTACTATGGAGCATATTTTTTTAAAAATTAGTTTGTGTAATTTTGCCTAGTTAACGCCTAATTTAAAATTTCTTAAAGTCAACAACTAGGCAAAATTATATAAAAAAATATGTTTTGATAAAATATGGCTACGTAGTACGAGTTTCTATTTATATGTAACGGGTTGGCTATATCTGTTCCTTTTAGGATTTAAAAAATTAAACTTTCTAAAATAGCATAAATAGGGACTAGCGGCCTTAAATCAGACAGAAAGAATATATATATATATATATATATATATATATATATATATATATATATATATAGGCCTATATATTGGTGGAGCCCTGAAAAATTCGCGCTTTTTTTTATCCACGAGCTAAAAAATCCGACAACTGCAAGTTCATGCCGATTTCGCAACTGGAGATCTGATGCCATATTGTACCTACTAGCCCTTTTTTTCCTTTTGTGAAAAAACTGAAAATTGTTTTTTGTACTCTAAATTAGGTGTACATCCGACTAAATTAAAACGATCAATGAGTGTAATAAAATTACGCTATGTATACAAACACTGACGTTCAGACAACTGAATTAGAACTTATTTTCCGAACATATGTGTGAGTCTACACGACGTGAGTTTAAATACAAACATCAACTTACACGTTTAATATTTGGGTGTCGAAGAATTCTGTATGTAGTCTACTTTTACAACAAGTATCATGTCTCACAAAGTATCAAATAAATGCTTCATATATTATACAAAAATTGTACAGTGACAAGTATCACATGAAAAGTTATGTCGTCACATACTTCTGCGTGGCCAGTAGCGGCTGCGTACAAACATTTACAAAATAACAATAGGCCCCTACTTTAACTTTTGAAATATGTAGCACCACAGAGAAAAAAACCTACAAATATTTAGTCGATTTGTATAAACTTGTGATTATTAAATTATATTTAATTTTAGTAAAACCATAAATATATTGGCAATTAAAACTGAGCAAATTTGTTATTTCTAACAATTTTATTAACTGCAACCATGTCTCTTTGTACAATTAGACGCGTGGATTTTTAGTTATTCATGCATCGTCTTTCAACGATTAGTTTAGTAGATTTTACTTTCTATACGCAACATTAAAATAAACAGTATTGTACTTTATAGTTTGTAACCATGCCGAGACTACTGAAAGAGTTTTTTGTAGGCTCGAAGGAGTAGACAGTTTGTTTAGCAACATCTTAACAAGTTTTGCTACAAACATTATTGAAGTATAGTCTACATCACTTTTCGCCTGTAAACACATTTCATAATTAGTATATGCTCTCAACTTTAGTTATAGGCTACAAGGATTCACTCTATAAATCCCGTGTAGACAATTTGTAAGGATATTTTCCCGAGGGATTCTTGTCACCACCAGTAAATCTTTACAACGAACTTCTCACGCACTTAACAAGACATATGTCTACCAAAGATAAAAATGTTAATTAAGTTATATATCGTAAACACGACTTGTCGAATATTTTTGCGCGAAACGGTATGCAAAAAATATCCAAATGATGCAACAAACTAGCGTAAACTAAACTAACCCAATAACAACTCCTAACTGTACAAAATTTGTTAACTCAAAAAAAATATCTAAGCTTAAATATGAACGAATGTTAGTGTGATCACAAAGTGTTACTGAGCAGCTGAGAATATAGGCCTAATATCGATAGCAATATTATTCTTTCTTTTTAAAATTACCTTCCATTTCCGTGAGTTGCCAAAAGCTACGCACATTTAAAATTATGATTACTACTTGTATTACGCAGTTTAAGTTTTTAAGAATAATAACTGATGTTAAGTTATTTGACCTTATGGCGAATTTATTTACGGTTAATATACAATTTTAGGTAATAACTATAAGCTGCTGCCACTAACACCATAATGACGTTTAAATGTATATTTTTTTTATCTGAATTTAAGAATTACAGCAAACATCTAAATCTCATTAAAATATTCTGGAAACTTATACGAACATTTTTTAATACGTGCCAATTAAAATGCTGATAATAAAATTATTCCCTTTCTCTAAATTAGCAATGTATTTTCATTACGGGAATTTTAAGACGTCAAAAGACAAAATTATAGGCTGATTCGCTACTCACCAAGTTAATGAAAACAACCTACAAACAATAAACTCTGCAATTGTAACTGAATATGTATATTACTACGAAAATAAACTAGAATAGGTATTAGGTCCATGCCTTACGCACAAAACTAAGTGTATACTATCTTTATATTTAATTAAAGAGCAATATATCGAACATATAGACCCTACGCTCGCTAGGTTATAGATGGCGATGTACGAACACAAGCAGTTGAGTGAAAACAGAATTTAAGCACAACTGTACAAATTTGACCATGAACGTCTACAATATAATTTTAATCCAGCCGTTTATAGTTTTGAGGTAAAAAGTTTTAGGACGAAGTTTGCACTACATCTTCAAATAATATTGACGTGATTCTTGTCACGGCTCAAATAAATATCACAGAAAGGCGACTCTTACAGCGTTGTTCTATACCGAGATGTGTGATTTAGTACCAATTTAGGTGTAAAAACTGCAAATATATAGCCAACAATGCATGCCGCGATAGTTTATAATTCTTTTGCTACAGCCTTGCAGTGTTATTTTTGTGTTTTTGTTGTTTGTTTATAAATAATCATGTGTTCCTTCCGGTACTTGTTCGGCAAAGTCAAAATGAGACTATCGGAATACAGTAAATTTTTTAAAAATATATGGTTGTTATATTTTAACTATTATTTTAATCTGGATATAAACAAACAGCTACATATGTAGGCTACACTGTCAAATCACAAATTTATAATCATCATAATTATACGCTATTCATCTGAAACAGTGATTCTTGTATATTTAAATGTTGTTACTTTCGAATTCCATATGGTTATGTAATTTAATTTTCTCAATAACTTTGGCTGATAAAACTTAACAAGCTGAGTACATAGAAGAACATTACATTAGCTGTAGAGCAAAAACAATACCTACGAAAACGTGATGAAAATATTCCAGTATTGAGCTAGATTGTATGAAGAAATGTTAATAGTTGTCTGTAGCCTACTATAAGCAAGTTAATTGTGCATAGTTAAGAAAGAGCGTATGGTCAAATTTTGTACGTCAAACATCTTGATCATACACATTCGACGGACACTGTAAATTTTTTTTGGAGCAGTAGTAAAAAAAAAACTTATTAACCACTAATATTAAATCGATTGTAGCCTACTTATCGTAATACGCAAAGTAAAGTTATTGCAGGTTACTGCGAATGAAAATTAACATAACCTACAAGATAGAACAATACCAAAGCATGTTTAAAGACTACCTAATAAAGAAATAAAATTACTGGAAACTTTTATTGATTAAAAAATACGTTATAAAAGAGATAATACCAAGCAACGTCGATTATTATTTTAAAGTCATAGAAAGATTATACTCTGCTCTATAGATCGTTCTATATAGTCAGATAGCTTCATTCGCTAAACAATTACAAACATTTTGGTTAGTGTGACTACGCCTAAGTTTTTCTAAATTGACAGCTCTAAATTTATGATAGAATTTACAAGCAATGGCTATTGAACCAAACTTTGACATGGACATAATATTTATTTTACCTTTGACTAGAAAGTCGAATATTAAACAAAACTTAAACTACCTCAGCTCAGTTTAAAGTTTGTGCAGTCCGAAATTTGCCTTTAGCCTATAGCCTACTTTGCGTAGAAGCCAACGAAATTTCCCCCGAAAGTTTTTAATTGTTTGCGTTTTTCATTATTTCCGTTCGTATTTACTGCGTGGGTTATACTAGCACAAAAGCTTAAACGGACAATATTATCATCGTGTTCGGTTAGCGGCAAAATGTGTGAATTTTCAGTCATCTCATTTAAGTCTGTAAATTTTACAAAACAACCGAATTATTATTAACGCTGTTCATACAGGACTGTTTGGCTTAGGTTGTTTTTGTCATTAGGCTATTGCAGATAAAAATAGATCTAATCATGTTGAAAATATTTTACATTGAAACGTAAGTACATCCTTCAGTAATTTTACGCGTGCGATCCGTTTCTATTAATAAACATGACAGGTGTCAGTCATGAGCAAGTCAGATAGTTAAACGTACCGTAAAATCTGGACAAGCTGCTCTAATTTAATACAGAAAACAGATACTGGTTAATTTAGACTCACATTTTCGCGAATTTTGTCGGACAACTTAACAGAAGATGTGCGTAATACGATCAGAATGACAGGACAATATTACAGCCTACGTTACATAAAAAAACTCTCTTTCATATTCTCAGAACTAGGATTAAGTTGTCAAACGACACCCGGCTTGCAACACAAACAACAAAAAACGCTAGGTTACACCAAACAAACATAATCGTGAACTAGGCCTATAATCTAGCCTAGGCATAGATCTGACAACGCTTTACATCGATTCTCTTGCTTTCATTTTTAGTTAAGAAATTCAGATAGAAATTAATTTATAAAAAAATTACTCCCATCGATAGACCTAACAGGGCCAACACTGAAATAATTAACTAGAAGCAGACGGTAAATTGTACAACTGACACAACCTTACTATCACAATATTTGACAGACACACTTGTAATATGTAGCGTTCAGCAGTCGACTTTGTGAATGATGCACTTTTTGATACATACAAAACTGACATAATTTCAAGATGAAATAATCAGTTTACCACATGCGACGAGACTCGAACAAAATAGGCTAGCTTAGGAATATTCTGTAGTAGAGCATTAAATGCCAGCTGGAGTCTGCCAAACAAAATTCTACACGGTACATATGGAAAATAGTTTTCACTAGTCGAGACGTCATGGGAGGAGTTGAGGTTATGTATCTTCCAGCTGTACGGAAGTGGGCGGGTGGTTACAAGGAGGGTAGGGCCGGGGGCGGAAGGAAGCTACGCGACAGTGTTTTGTTCCTCTTTTTTTTTTTTTTCACATCCTCTCTCTTTCTCTCCCTTCAATACTCACGCCTTGTCCGGGGTAGAGTTGGCCGGGCGCGCGGGCGACGGGCGTCACGTCCGTCAACATGGCTGGGGTCAGCGGCGGTCGCAGGTCGCGGCGCACTCGCTCCCCGTCTTCACGCTTCCTTCTTCACCTTCGACGCGACGAAGGACAAGGAAAAAAAAATAAAAATCAACTTGGCAAAAACACTGTCCCCTGAAGAAGCCCTCGGGGCTCGTATCACCGGCTGCCGGCTGCCATACGGGCACTTTGCCTTCGCTTCCCCGCCGCAGAGGAAAAATCTTTTTCTGGTCACGTTCGTAGCACACTCCGACTGCCGGCCGACTAAAACAGACCAATTTGCCCCGCCGATACCCTGTAATCGAGCGCGGCCCCACCCCTCCCTTACCCCTCCCCCTGGGACGCGCGCCCCCTCGCCTTGGGGGCGGGGTCGAACCGCGCGCGCGGCCAATGGGAGGCGGTGTCCGCCGCAGACCGGTCACGCCCTCTCTCGCCCCTACCCACTTGATCTACTCCGCTCAGTATACGATTTTTTTTATTGTCTCCATTACTCTCCCCGCCCCTCTTCGTCCTCCCCGCCCCTCCTGCTGCTGCTAGAGCCAGCGGAGCGACGCGCGCGCTATCCTGCGGCGACCGACGCAACTACGTCGCCAGCGGCGCGCTGGTATAAGAGTGACGCGCCGTGGCAGGAAAACAATGTTTTCTCGCCTTCTCGACTAACTGCATTTGCTGACGATTACTTGCTTCCGCTTGCTAACAGTTAGCAACCGTAAAATATCGCGTCCAGAGGAGAAATCGCCCCAGCAATGTGCGTAACCCATATATGGATATTAAATGCAGCAAAATATTACGGATGTCGGTATGTTCCTAATTTAGGACGGATGCAACTATTCTTAAAACAAAAATTATTACAGCAACTATACTTACACTGTAACAACCATGTGTGAAAATTTTACGTACATTTCCATTTTCCCCACATTACTGTTTTGCAATAAATCACGCGAAAGTACTTTTATACGTTTTATCTTATTTTCACTTAAAATAAGGAACAAAACTTTATTACTTTTGTTTCCTTTTATTTAAACGTATTGTTTCTACAACCCTATTAGCAAAGTTCAGGATATAAAACTGGCCAAACATTATTACATTACAATTATTATAGACTACTAAATGAATACGCGCTAACAATAAAAACATAACTGTAACATAAAATTATTCCTTATTATAGGTCGTTCGGGATAAAGTGAGCTCTAAAAATGTAACCTTTGAAAAATATCACTAGTCGTTACTACATATAATTGAACATGACACACAGTCCCCTTACTGCTTGTATGGTTGGTAGCGAAATTACGCAATAGGCTATAGTTCCCTGGCCTATATTTCCCTATTTAAATTCAACAAAACTGGAACAAAATCAATCGAAATCGACATAATTGTATTGTATATAATAATTAGTAATTTTTTTTTATCAAACTGTATCGATCATACTGACTATACATTTTATCTTACACGCGTAAACATCAAGTGATGTGTCCCGAGGGGATAGATACTTCCAGGCGTCAGCCGTTACGCGCGGAAAGATACGAATTGGCTGAAAGTAGAACTTTAGCAGGGCTTTTCTGAGTGTTCACTTTTTATTACAGTAGGCTACAACAATACACAAAGTAGTTATAAAATACAGATTACGTAAGTCCACTCTTAAAATAAAATTTTATAAATGATAAATTACTATTAGGAATTACGAAATGCATAAATACTATAGATTTTTTTCATTAAAAACATTAATTTTTAATGTTTTAAAAATTTTATTTTCATTATTTAGTTCAGAATCTTTTATAACAGTTTGATATAAGTTATATTATATAGTTTACGTATTGCCTGCAATAAATTGTCCCTTTTGATATGATGTGGAAGTACAGTATGGAAAATGAAAATAATTTCTCGATCAGGTTTTATAGCAATGGTTATTTGAATTTAGTTGGTAAGTAGGCTATTTATTCCTACATTTATAAATGTCATTACATTATAAGTATAAACACAAGCCATTGTCAGAATAACGATAGTGCGTATACGTTAGTTCAAAAAACTCAAATTCTGATTCATGGCTCTATAGAAGTTATGATTGTGCATAGAAAAACTATTTTCAAGACGGACTAATACAATCGTAACAGGCTATTTTTTACGTTTAGATTACGGTTCTTTTTTGGTAAGTATCAACCACGCTGCAGACGGGTTATTTTTGACTGAAACGATTAGTAACGGGCTTCGAAGTTTTACTATCACCTAAACAAGCGCCGGTCATTAGCACATATTTAAGGCTGAGTTAACAATTGCCACAAACATGTAAACAGTATCAAACACAATAGTTAACTTGGCGCAGATTCAGTCAGGGATAAGCACATTCGCAAGGCAAGTTTTAGTAGAACGAAAAGTAGGATCAGGTACAATTTTCGCTTACTAGCCTACTGTGTAAAAGGTTTGATCAATCAGAAGCACTGAAAGCTATGATAGGCTACTACGGTGTCACACGAGAGACTAAAATCAGCAGAGAATAAAGAGCGTGTGTTGTGCTTGGTTGTATAGAAAAACGACAGCCATCTTCGACTGTGCAGAAAGAATATTGTTGAAGACTTTTGAAAAGACTTAATCGCATCTTAAAAGACGAAACATAATTCTGTAGTATATGAACAGCCTTCAGGTGCACTTAAAACACTACATTACTTCAAAATGTAAAATATAGCGTATTGTTTATATTTTCTTATACACGACGCCTACTGTACAAATAGGCCTACAAGTTAACTACGTCTGTGTGTTAAGTTAATGTACACTGTGTGATAGGCTTAAACCCACTGATATGGGCTGCTTACTTTTAAATTAACATTTCAAAAAATATCGGTTGAATTGAGGATCAAAGAAGCACATAATATGACAATAATCGGGACATTAAAAAAATTAATGAAATTATGCATTAGTTTTACAGAGAGAAAAATTACTTGCCTTAAAAGAAAAGTGCACTCGTAGATGAGTTTAGCCTATACGAGCTGAACGTAAATTATTGTTTTTAAAAATAACATATAGGCTACATTTACTTTAAAGTCAAAAATAGGGCCGGGGCAATAAATATTTTGCAAATACTCTACCCTTGCAAGCTAAGATTAGTCACGCGAACATAAAAAAAATTTATCACCTAACTGCGGAAGGAAAACCTAAATGTTATTGATGAAGCAAAAGCTTGAATTCTAACTAACTGTTGTCAAAACACTATTCCGACATATCAAGTAAGTTACTTATATTATAATTGTTTTACTTTAAACTTTAGCTAATGTAGCTTAATTAAGAAAAATGTAACCAAGATTCTAAGATAACTGAGTGCTCGATGTTGAAAAATTTAATTTCGGAGCCTTGAAAATAAAATAATAAAAAGGGGGTCCGCGGTGTCCGAGTGGTCAGATCGTTCGGCTCCCACCAAGGCGATCCGGGTTTAACCCCCGGCGGGTTCAGCCAGGTTTTTTCGCTAGTTGGAAATGTGGCGTTGGCCTGCGGGTTTTCTCGGGGATCTCTCGTGCCACCGCCTTTCTCATTACGTCACTTCTCTATTGTACGGCTTCATTTCATGTCATATATCAGGATATGCATATGCCTACGGTCGTCCAGTCACAAATATGTCCTTGGGTACCCACCCCATACGCTGTTTATTACTTTAAAAAATAGAAACATATTTGTCAACCAAAAAACTACATTCCTTGGACCAACATTTGCGAAATGTGTTGAACAGTTACAGAACTGTTCCTTCTTGTGTGTATCAGAACAATTTCAATAACGTATTTACTGTAACGTCATAAAACCTGTAGGCTAGGCCTGCTGGTTTAAAACATTCAGGAAAGATCACTTCTATGACCTCGTCAATTCACAGAACTTTTTCCCTACTCTTCCCCTTACTCCCTCCAAGAACCACTCTGCACATCTTCTCTAAAAACGTTCTGTCAACTGCCGAGATCGTAGAACTCCCCTACACAGTAAAAAAATGTGTACTTTTACAAAGAGGTTTTTTGGAAGCCAGTTTCCAAAAAAGTTTTTTGTAACGCAACGAAAATATTTCGTAAAATTTACAAAAATCATGTAGCCTACATTTACAAATTTCTTTGTATATTTACAAACATTTCTATAAATCTACAAACAAATTTTGTATATTTACAGCTAATATCTGGTTCGTTTTACAATAATTGCTTGTAGTGTTACGAAAATTTTTTTTGTGAAAGTACGAAATACTTTATAAAATGTGAAAGGTCTCCTAGGTTTATTTTGTTTCAATTCGAAAAATCTGCGCATTAGCATTATTTTACTAGTTCCCAAAGTTGTTTACGATATTTGTTACCATTTTAAAATGTTTCTGACGTCTTACTTTTATTATCTGACTGATAATGTTCTGATATTATATTTTTTTTACTGTGTACACTTCTTACCCTCTACAAAACCATACGCACCGGCTGTTGGCATCCTTTTACCGTGTCCATAAACCATCTATTGGTGCTTGTACATCGTTCCTCCCATTGGCTACCACGAGACGTGAAGAGTTCATACACCAGACATAAAGCCGAATCCCTATTGGCCATATCATCCAACATTCATCCCCGCCCCGCATAACCCCCAGCGTAGTGGGGAGAGGAAAAAAAGTTTTTTCAACTGACGAAGTTGTAGAACTGACATAGCCCCAAAAATTTTCCTCGAAATTAATGTTATTACCCTCCCCACCTTTATAAAGAGCTGGTACAGAAATACTTCCTTGCATAGTTCAAGCAGTTTGTCTTGAATTAATTTATTATGTGGCTTTAAAGTCGTTCAGGGACTTTTTTTTTAAGGTTTGTAGACTTGATTGTTGTAGGCCCAACCATAGTTTTACAACAGAGTTGAACAACCAAAATGGTTTTGTAATTTACTTTAAATGGACTGAATTTAAGCCTTTATTAACACCGTACGATTTTAGGCAAAACCACGTTAGTGGGAAAACAACATTAGCAAAACGTCGTTTACGGACATCGCCGTTTGGTTAAGTTCCGTCAAGGTTTATATTTAGGCCTACATTGTTTTGGGAATATTATTTCATAAATTCTAAATGAAAGCATTTATTGCAACACAGTTGCTTAGGTATGTTGAAAATAGTTTTTACTACGTAGCTTACGTTTGTCTAAGCAAATCAATATGCCCAAAATTATACTTTTGCCTAGTTGTCGACTTTAAAAAAATTGCTTTAAGTCTAAAAGTAGCAAAAAAATATATATAAATTTTTTGCTTAAAAATTATAAAAAAAAACAACACGTAAGTTATAAGTTAGGTAATTATGAGATGGTTTTTACAATATCCGCTCCCTTTTAGGATTTAACAAACATCCAGATCCATTACAAAGACGTAACTATTAACTATACAAGACCTTCTTTCTATGACAGAAAGTGTATATGTTGCCAACTTCCAGGCTGAAAATGTTGACAGTGTTACGCGATTCTGAGGACGTATATTAGGTGCCAGTATTTTCTAACAGTTATTTCGGCTCAAGAGATTACGAGAAAGGAAAATGAGCCACAGTGGCACTATGATTGCTCTTTTCTGGTTTCAACGTTTACTTATAAAACACACCTTCTTAGCACAACGTTATTTTTTAAAATGTAGTAATGTTAACTTGTTCACATACCTCAAGCAAGAAGGTTAATAAATAATCCTGAAAATAAATTTGATATGCGTGTGTGTCTGTAAATTCCTCGCATTTCTGCACTTATAGTACACGTAACTAAACAAAAAAATTTTAATAAATGCAATAAAAATAATAAAAAAATTGTTTAGTAAACAAGTAGACTAAGATAAAAGAACAATGATTTTAATTTTGTACTCAATTTATCAAAGAAACAAAAATAAAAATTTTAAAAATTACAATCATCACTGACCTGAAGTTGCTGAACTGATGAGTCCAGACACAAAAAAAAATCTTTTGCTTTTTCATTCGCCTTTTTTGTTGCAGACTGTGGTACAATACTTATACGGGGATTCCTTTTGTTCCGTCCGGCCCCATTGTGTAAGGACAATTCTAGACAGCTATTCTCCTCGTCTGTGTGCGCGTGAGTAATTATTTTTTTGTGTATCTTATAAAAAAAAAAGAGGAGAAGAGAATCTTCGGGTGAATTTTAGACACACGACCAATTCGGATCTTTCTCTCACTGGTAGTAAAGTGACGGAACAAACTTCCTTCTTAAGACGATAGACTAATATACCAAAATATTTTAATGTTTTAGTAATTGTTCCTATTGGTATTATGAAATATGGCTTGTTTTGTACACATAAATTGTGACAATTTTTTTACAGTAATGATTTTCTTTTTAGTTTTCATAGTTTTTGTATAACGACACGTCGAAGTCCAAATTCGCATGAAACGGTTTTAGACAAGAAACAAAAAACAATTGACTTAACTTACAGAAGTGAGAAGTAATTCACATTTAATAACAGTGTCAGGGGCTAGGTAAACATATGTTAAAAAAACCGTATAGAATTTTTTAACGCTGAAAAGGCGTTAAAATTTAATGACCTTAAAGTAGCATTAAGGTAATAATATTTATTTAATTTATTTCCCGTGGTTCTTTTTCTTATAGTTGGATGTTAAAACTAAAATTGTCTTCGATAAAATACTGCAGTTACAAATAATACATTAATTAAAATATTTTTACCCTTATTCAGTGAAGTTATCTATTAAAATTATGGTCAAAGTGTCAATAAAACGTAAAAAATATAAGACTTAATGATATATTTTTTTTAATTCAATAAAAATATAAGCAATATTTTTTCACAATTATTCTTAAAAATTTTTATTGAAATTAGACCATTGATATAATCCTTTTGGATCTGAGTGTCGATTACAATTCTTATATTTTTTATAAATACAATTACAATTCTTACCTAGATCTTTAAAAGTAGGTATAATTAGTGTACACATAGCGTTACTAGTGTATCTGGAAGAATTTTATTTGTATTTTTAAAGAAAATAAATCTTAAGCAGGAGTGCCATCAGGAAAACTATATTGATGTGTCTTAGTTGAGATGAAAGCATCAGTTACAGTAACAATTGTGTAAATGATGTCAAAATTCAGAGTTATTTTTGTAGATACCGCTGTCAAAAACACATTTTACTAGACATTTAAGAATGATGTAACTTAACACACAAATTCCAATGATAGTCTATTAGACAGTTCAACAAAATATAGTTCACTAATGACAACTGAAATTGTTTAAGGTAAGCCTCATTACATCTATGAGAATTTCTATGAGAGTTTTTAGATCTGACACAACCATATGCCTATCCGAAATTACAGTAGCACGTAGCAAATATTTTGTATTCGTCTTAAGGATATCGGCACTGATTAACAGCAAAACTGTGAGCGTTTTTACATCCAGAATAAAAGGATATATATATTTTTTTTATTTAAAAAATTATGCTAGACATATTAGTAGGAGCACCGTAAAGTTAGAAAATTTGTACATATGTCCACACTGTTTTCACATTACACGATTATTATGACGTAACAAGTTTTTATATTGTTATCCGAGACATTTATGAGTAGAGTATTTCTTCATTTGAATCCCTGTGATGATTTTTTTAATCTTTATTACCCTACATGTATCCACTAACGTTATATAAGGTGTGAAAATTACCAGGGTAAGATTATACTACTTAAATGTTATGTCCAAGCTTGTTGTAAACCGAACCAAGACCTTGGATATATATATATATAACATATAACCTCGTCAACATTTTATAAGACACAAATTAGTTATATTTATCTAACTACTTTATTAATGGGAATTTAGTCAATTGAAAAATTAACTGAAACAATATTTTGTCTTGAAAAAATTAACTAACATATTACATATATTGTAAACTGTTTTTAACAAAACTAAGCAATAGTATTTCGGAGGTCTGCTCTTGTACAGTATTTTAAAAAATAACTATCGTAAAAGTAGTAGAAATTATGGATCGTTGCCTTAACTGATCGCGGATGACATTACCATATTACCGCTGTGTTATATGTAGCTGGAATTATCTGAATTTTTTATTGTTTACATCCCGTAGCAGATTTTTGACTAAATATTGCAGAAGTAGTAGGTATATTTTTTTTATGACCGGAGCTCTACATAGCAAGGCCCAATTTCCAGTGAACTCACCTTCTTCCAAGTAGCTTCTCTGATTCGTGAAGTATGGCTATAACTCTGGTCTGTAGATAATTCAACCATAAACACAATAATCAGGCACAGTAACTAAGGAAGCATGCAAAGTAAGAACTGTGCAAATCAGAGTAAGCTTCTGTGTTCCAACACTAGAATCCGTATAATGTTGGCATGATAGGGTTAACAAGGTCTACCTGGCCCGATAGTGTCAGTGCAAGCCAGGAGTGAATTTTAGTAGGCCATTAACAGAAACTTGACAAGCCTTGCCCTAATTGGTATGCTGGCGAAAATCACTGCTGAGATTGGGATGTATAACTTACATATCGCACTGGCAGAAAATTCGTAACTAAACTGCGAAAACAAAGTAAATATTCTGACATATGTCGTTATTATAACGGCACAGCACAGAAAGGATCTCCAGTACGTCCAGGACACATATTCTTGAAATAATTTTCTAACCTTTCAATTTTTACCCTCCCTCCTCCTTTCCCGATGCCCTCCCAGGCATAAAACAATTAAAAGGACACATTTTACTCCTACCAGTTACTTAGTAATACCCGTGAACGTTTTCGTGCGTTTGTTATGTCGACGGATAATTGCGTGATTTCTAACTCGTCTAGAGAATACTTCGCGTGAGAAACAGAGATGTCTATTGACACAATGTTTGTTACGCGGCGTATAGCGCTAATGAACATGGTTCCAAAATTAAGAAATGCTCTGGCCTCATTACAGTGAATTAAACAGATTCTTTTTTCAAAGCAACCTTATATATATATATATATATATATATATATATATATATATATATATATATATATATATATCGCTACATTACTCTGGCACTAATACATAGACTTACAAATCCTCTAATTTTCTCCTGACAATAAACTCAAAAGTTCTGACATTTGAACTCGGAAGTTTCGTCAAGGTCATTACAAAAATACACCAGAATGAATAAAATTTTCTGTCGCGTGAACTGCACACATTTCTGCAAACAGTCTGGGAAATCACAAGGAAGATTGACCTTTGCTAATATCCAACGGGCTGTGTATAACGCAGGAAGGCTTTGTGTCGATATTGGCTAGCATTTACGTGAAGCACTGGGTCTATCTTCATCACGGTCAACTAGAACTGTGCAGCTTCAACACAGAACCTGTGTAACTTGGCCAATAACTTGCTTACACGTGTCATAAATCACATTATCCATTTATAGTAAGATAGGCAAAATTGATTGTAGTTTATTGTAGGCTATATTACCAATGTTTCATCGGTAAACAAAAAAAACTGTTTAACCTTTTTCTCTGGCAGTTATCGACTGCAACCATTCATGGACCTAAAATCAATAAAAATCTACTGAAAACATAAAAGAATGGATAAATACTTCACTGAAAGAAAACTATTGCAGTAGGTGCTATATGTTGGTTAAAATAGGGACTACAGGCCAGATTCGTTGTTCTTACTATTATGATTGTTCCTACAACAATTTGCTTTGTATAAGTAACAATGTTATATAGAAGGAGCTAAGAGAATCTTTCTTCCACATAGAACTTATTGTTACTTCTACAGAACATACTGTTGTATCAACACTCAAGATAGTACCAACAACTTAATTTGACTGTTGTCCATATTTAACAGAAGTATGGTACCTACAACAATACTTTTCTTTCGGTGTTCGTACGATCCCCGTAAGAATTATGTTCGAATGGTAACTGACAAGAAAACTGAACACAAAACTAATAGTCGTTTGAGGAATTCCCCAATCTGAAGATTCACCTTATAAGTTAGAATTTATTGGTTTGTGGTCACACGCTATTGCTCATGTTTTGCTGATTAAACTTGTGTTGAATGACAAAGTACGAAAACGAACAAGAAAAAACAGGTATAAAACACGCAAAAAAATAGAGAAAAAAGCAATCCCAAAGGAATTTTGTCAGATTTTTCAAAAATTATTATTATATTAGACAACAAAGAATTCTAGAGATAAAATTCAGTCGAATATCGACAAACACCCAGACACAAGATACAAATATAGAACCAGATTCCCAATATGAGAAAATATGGCAATAGACAAAAAAACAGTGAACAGTGGGCAACAAACAAAAGACAATATACAACACAAGTTAAAACCAACGAAAAAATTCAACGTTTCGGGATTTGCGATCTATTCCCGTCTTCAGGCTGAGACACAGCTGGTCGGAGCACCTAGATGCGAATAAAATTCGCTAGAAAATTGGGGTTTATATACCCTGGATTGTCACTAACCTGCCCGGCCAATGGTGGCATTTCTATTTTTGTGTGTGTTTTATATTTGTTTTTTCTAGTTAGCTTTCGTACTTTGTCATTCAAATACAGGTTTGAATAGCAAAACATGAGAAACGACGTATCCACAAATCAATAAATTCTAATTGTAAACTCCCATTGCAAGAAATATTTTAAAAACTTAAGGTCACCGCCTGCTCAGGTCGTCGAGTAATACACAGAGCTTTGGCCGTTATTTGTTTATTCGACAACTGGTTAGCATGAGAAAGTCATGTCTGCTTAGTGGTAGCAATAAATTCAAGGAAGATTGCGCGTGTGCATACCCGTGTCAGGAGCTTCATTTGTCTCTGAAGTTTATTTTTACACTGTCGAAAATTGTGGAAAGGAGTGTTTTAGTGTCCTTTATAGGCGTGAAAAGCTTGGTTCAGTTGCCTTTAAAATGCCCCTTTGTGCCTGCAACACGCAAAACAACTCTAACAATATTTCACAAGGGCAGCTGGAGACACATCTGATGCGGAAATTATTTATTTTTATGCTATAACCAAATTGTCAGATGAACTACTGAAAATGTTTCTTTATAAAAAAAAAAATAACCTTAAATCTCACGACTCTGTGTTTTTTTTTTTTTTTTGCTTAATTGTAACTTTTTTGTCGACAGTAACCTTTTCGCAGTTTTATTATTAATTAAGCATGTGTAAATTAGAATCTTTAATAATAAAATTTCGGTTTTATGTGCTTACGTTAGTATTATTTAAATAACAAAATACACAAACTTATTTTTACACATTTCCTTTTAAATCCAGTCGGAGGGGGGATTTCCCCCCTCCCCCACCCATAAATGACGCCACTGGTTTGTAGTAAATGTTTATTTATTTTATGAAACTTTTGTGTTTGTTATTAAAAGCTAATCATGACATTCTTACGCTGACGTGTCATCGTGAAATTATTTTCAGACCTAAGATTGTCACTGGATATTGAAAATGTATTTAAACAAACGAAAATCGATAAAATAGCCTAAATAAACATCAATGGCCGTCGTACAAGAGATTAGTATGAAGCGGTAAGGTTATTTATATTACAGGTTGGAAAAAAAAACGTGTTTTCTTATGGGAGAGTTTGGCACAGGGAATAATTCTGCCGCTAGTAACGCAGCTGTCGCTAACTGATCTAGTAAAACCAGAGATAAGAGAATAGTACAGATGGAGAATTAGCAGACTATATCGAAGCCGTGTTTCAATTCACTCAGTGTGTGCTGTCTCGCACTCTCTTTCTCGCGAACACGTCAAAGAGAGTGCTCTCTGGTCGTCACAATTCGTTGGCGAGAGTGTGAAAGAGCGAGAGTACAGCGAGAGAACGAAACTATTCACTCACTGTACTCTCTGGCGCACGCCATCTTTATTACAGCAATGGTTTGAGGTTATTGAAGAAACGTGTGTGACATATTGCTAATATTTCAATATTTATACATTAATTATTATTTACAATGAACCTTTAATTATGGCAAGAAGTTGTGTAAACATTTTCAGTCCTAATATGCGTTTAAATACACAAATCACAAAATTACGGCGTCGTCTATTACAGTTGTTTGCTGTTTGAAATACGACACTGGTAAGTTTAAATTATTATTTGAAATGCATATAAATATATTTAATGTGTTTATAATGTGTATTAATACAATTTACGAACTTGTTACCTTTGCATCGTTAGTTTACAAACTTCGAGAGTGCATTGTCCCATTTGGAGAGAGCGAGAGTGCCAGAGCTCTCTCTCTCTCTCTCTCTCTCTCTCTCTCTCTCTCGTGGTAACGCGAAAGAGTGCTCTCTCCAGAGCGTACTCTTTAAATTGGGACATGGTCTGAGGCCAAGCTCACTTTGTTTGTTTAGGTAGCAATATGTCGGAGCGCAATCAGCTGTTCCTGTACGTGTATTGAGAAATGAGGTTATGGTTGGCCAAATCACATCCGCATTAAGGCCTATTTACGTATGGCCGTGTGCAGTTGACGTGGATGTGTCCTAACTTCGTGGTTAGATTCGCCCTCGCTGTTCACATTTATTATGTCCGAAGCTGGTCCAAAATTGTGACTATTTAATATTTTGTCTACTTTTTCCGTGTTTCATTTCAATGTTTTCAATTTTATACCTAGTTACGAATGCCCGCGAAAACAGTTGAAATTTTTTATCTCTTGGAACACAACTTCGGACAAAAGTTAAGATTGGTGAATATTTGTCTTAGGACCAAGTTTGTCCTAAGTCACTGTAACTTCTGACACTGATGTGACGTCACAGAGTCACGTGTGCCAATCAGCGCATTCTTGTCCCAGGGCACAACATTTGGGATATCGCAATTGTGAACAGGCGTTTATACACGCTGCTACGGTAACAAACAACATATTTCAGATATGATCTTTGAAAGAACTGTGCAATAGGAGTGCATGACTGGATTTATTTGCTTGGACATACTCCATTGCGAAATACATGACTGTCAAAAGAAACGTCGTTCATACTGACTGTTTGGAAAACTACTGTGTTTTATTTCGTCTCATCGTTTGTGTTATTTGTTGTTTTTTCTGTTTGTGTCCGACATCTGTGTTCTGTGTCTTCTTTAGTCTCATCGTTTTGTCGTTTGCTGTATTTCTGTTTGTGTTTTTGTTTCGTCTCATCGTTGTGTCGTATGTCAACTTAGGTTTTTTTATATTTTCGTTATTTCTTTTATTTTCTGTTTGTTCCTTGTTTTATCTGACCAGATTCCAGTTTTGGAATTTCATGTTGTGTATGTATCCTGATGACTAAAGCATGCTCTGCTTATTTATGTTTTCTTGTCTTATTTTTATTTTTAGTTTTCTTTTGACAGTCATTTATTTCGCAGTGGAGTATGTCCAAGTAAATATTTCAGGTACCAATTTGGCGGATTGGCCGTCTCAAGGCCTCAAACACCTTGTCATAAGACGTGTGTTATGCTCCATCTGTATGTTTCTCTAATCTCTGACTAAAACACGAAGCCATTGTAAGATTTAATTTAAATAGGCTCGGTACAGAGAGAACTCATTCGATTTAGTTTTAAAGTGAAAAAACACACCAATTATGGCTTTCAAATTATCAACTTTACGGTAACCTAAAATTCACGAAAGCTCCGTGGTTGGTCACCTACACATCTTACATACACAAGCGCTCAAGCGGAAGAAATTGTCCCTTTTCCATCATGTAATAGAATTAAACTTAGTAGCGGCAAGGAACTATATGAGGCCATGGTCTATAAGATCTATTGTTTTTATGATGATTATTTTTTTCCTAAACGAGAGCAGATTTCAAAAAAACTGTTCCAGAGTTTTGTTAAAAATTGTGTTTACTGGGTACTCTAATTTTTTTCTATACTAAAAATGATATAGATTTGGTTAATTAGATCATTAATGATAATTGCATTAATTGCTTAATTAGCTGAAACCGTTATGTATTTTGTCTTGAACAAAATTAGCGTAGTATATACAATACAGTTCTGAAGGAGGCCGCCTACCTCACGCTTAAAATGCGTCGCAGTGTGCTCGTAAACAGGTTTCTTTCTACGAAACAATCCCATGTGTGCCCATTGCGCCAACGTAAGAAAAGAAAACACACTTCAGACATGGTCGGAACGTAATTATTAAGACACTACGCTAATGGACGACTTGAAAAGAGGCGGAGCTTCAGTCAGGCGTGGGAAACAATTCCTATCTCCATGGATACCGCAGCCGAACATAACCTTCATTTAGCTGTTTGGCTTCACATGTCCCGGATGAGATGTACGTCAAGAAAATTTATTATTTGTTTGGAATTTGCCGCTTTTTCAGGTAAAAATTAATCTTATGTATCTGCGTATCTTAACCATGAAATTGAAACTAATATTTTTTCCCCTTACGTGCAAATCTATGAATGCGAAACATTTTTGCTTTCTGCAATTACCAACTAACAAATCAGCATGTTTGTAAACAAGCTTGTTTCCCACAGTATTTTCCCTGCGGTGTGACGTCAGGGGGCGTGTACTTCAAGTCGTCCGTTCAATACGCATGTTTCTAAGCCCTCCGGCAACATGGTTAAAAACGGTATTTTCAGACTGTCGTACTTCAAAATGTACTAACCGGATGCATGTGAAACTCAGACTGCGATGTGCACTGAACTTAGTTACAGACTTTCCGCCAGTAAAATTATACGGTCACCTCTTAGTGTCCCATAGTAAAAACTGTTCGGCGGGAAGCTTGCACGCTATTTCAGAGCTTGGTTCGTTGAGGCGATGCGGCATTTGATACGCGTTTCAAGGTCGCCCTTACGTCTTCATTATTTCTGAGTCTCCAATGCGCAGGTAGGCGACACCCTTAACAAAATTGTACAGCCGCTTTTTTTCACATCTGCTCTCGTTTACGATTAAAAAAAAAACAACTATCGTAAAACGAGTAGAAATTGTGGATCATGGCCTTAAATGTAATATTATTTAGGTTCATCGCTGAGAGGTCTGGGTGGTTTGTAGTAAGTTGCCTGGGGAAGGGGAGGGGGTGCAGATAGACGAAGGGAGGGTGCAGGGAGGGGGGTAGGTGGGCAAGGCGCTGCGACATGTAATTGCAGGTTCTGCCGCATGGAGGCGTTACCGGACCTATCCCGTAGGGAGTTTCGCCACGCGTTCATACACACATACATACAAACTACCACACACTGCCTGTAACATCACACAAGAGCCGGCTAGCAGCACATTCATTCATTTATTTATTTATACACGGCCAAATTCTGCCTTAGGCTGGTTTACAATTGGTACGTGGTTACACATAAAAATAATGATTTAACATTACAGTTATAAAAAACGTATATTGATTTTAAGCGACCAAAAATAATGAAAAATGAACCGTGTATAAACGTTTTATCAAATACAGTTAAACATAAACTTCTATGGCTCATAAAAGAACGAATTTATATACATTATTTTCCCTGAACGAACGAGAAGTTGTTCTTAATATCACCCGGTATAGGTCATTTCAAAATTTGCTTGCAAGGTAAGTGCAAGAATCTTCGTAAATTTACTTATGACATCGAGACAGTTGACAAGAATTCTTATTGGTGGTGGTGGTGGTGGGTGCGATGGAAACAAAGTTTATTAGTTTGGCTGAAAATATTTTTTTGGAAGTCTCGTATCTATTTATTATTTTTAGCTGAGTGGTATAAGCTTCTTGGCGTTGCGTTTACAATCAACTCGGAAACACGGACGAAACTATAAAACAAAATGAACTCAATCACAGTGAAAATACCCATAGAGTGCAGACTACGTATAATACGTATTTACTCAAAAGGCATGTCGGGTAGGCCTAATTGTAACTATATCAGAAACTGCGGTTAACTTGTATGCTAAGGTTGAAAACAATATAAATATAACTATGTTTAGAGATGATGGTTTGCTAGATTTCAACATACGCTCAGCTTACCAGAACATTACTGGCTTTCACTTCTAAGCCGAGTTGTTGCCCTATTTGACTGAGCCAATAAGAGTCCTGCCTTTGTAATATTTGATCACTATCATTTGTCTGTAGGCAGCTAAGTTGTATGAAACACATATCACCCAATCATACATGTCGCAAAAAAGTACAATGTTTTCAAGGGTATGATGGGGCAAAACATTTTCGCAACATACCGTAATCTCTAACTATGCCTAAACAAATTCGCATTTAGTTTTTTTTTTTGGAGCTGCTATGACGTACCTGTTGATTACGGCTCCAACAATCGAATGACGTGTAATCGTCCGTACATGCCCCTCGTATGATCGAAGAATCGGTACACAGTGAAAAAAATTTTGTACTTTTACAAAAAGGTTTTTTGGAAACCAATTTCCAAAAAAGGTTTTTGTAACACTACAAAAATATTTTGTAAAATTTACAAAAAAATTGTACATTTACAAATGTCTTTGTATATTTACAAACATTTCTGTAAATCTACAAACAAATTTTTTATATTTACAGCTAATATCTGGTTCATTTTACAACAATTTCTTGTACTGTTACGAAATTTTTTTTGGAAACTAGTTTCCGAAATTTTTTTTGTGAAATTACAAAATGTTTTGTAAAATGTGAAAGGTCTCTTAGGTTTATTTTGTTTCAATTCGAAAAATCTGCTCGTTAACATTATTTTACTAGTTACCAAAGTTGTTTACGATATTTGTAACCACTTTAAAAGGTTTCTGACATCTTACTTTTATTATCTGACTGATAATGTTCTGATATTACGTTACAAGAATTTCCTTGTAAATGTAGAATTGTTTTTTACTGTGTAGGTATGTAAGGTAAGTAAGCTTTACGTCTCGTCGATATATATTTAACTGAACTACGCTGCTTTGCACAAAATACGGTAGCACGAATGATCCTCGCGATATTCCATTTTGCCTACCAATAATTAAATTTACGAGTTAAGAGTGATTAGTATCATGTAAAGCAGTCAGATACGTACAAACGCATCACGTAAAGGCCGGAGGCCAATGACTTCACCTGTGTTCAGGATGCTACCGAATGATAACATGAATCTGGCATGTCTCTGTTTATTAGTACGCATTCAAGTTTTCCTAGGGAACTGATCACGCATCTTTGTGGGTAGGCATTTTTTCTACTTGACTAGGCTCGTCGAGGTTATGTCCCTCCGATGAACAGAAACTGAGATTTGTGGTCAGTCATCACAAATGCGTAGCGCATAAAATCATCCAGTCATAAAATGGTTCCCAGTGTTATAAACCATATAACTCTGGTTCTAACACAGCGATCAGTAACCAGGCCACCCGGCCAGGAATTCCAAAATATTAAACATAAGTTGCTGCAAACCGCAAGGCAGAACTCCCCACTCCAACAGCGATACGAGTTGCCACACAGGACGCGATAAAGGGGCGTGTCACGCTACCTACGAGGTCTGTCTGCTCCATATCGTCGCCAGGACCACTTCACTACCAAGATGCACCACGACGTCCAGATCTACGACGTGCCGATCGCCGTGGACGTTTCCTTACATCAGCCTCGGCATCATTAACAAGGTGGGACTGTCATCGTCGTAACTAAATTGAGTGGCTCATGAGTAATCATAAATGTCTCTAGTTATTCTTGCCTCCCTCCGTAAAGAACATCGTAAAAGAAATGTAATAGTTTGTATGTATTGCAAATTAAAGCCGTACCTGATATTTAGACTGCGAGTCTCACTTATATTGTCAGAATCCCATATTATACAAGTTTATTAAATACTGTTCGTTTTACGTAATCCTGTACCATTACTAATTAACTAGAAATAAGTATTTTTGCGTAAAAGTAACACCAGCTTCAGAATTGTACACTGCAGAATGTCCTGTTTAGGTGACTGTCGTGTTGGCTAATTTGCCTACGACATATGCAACATGCAAAACTGGACTCGTATTCAGATGAATTAGGGTTTGATTTCTTTTTCCGACCATTCCAATTCCGGTTTTACATGCTTTTCCGAAATCCCTCCAGGCGAAATGGTCTTTATCAGATTACTTTTCTGGCTGAGTCATTCTAAGGTTGATTCTATTTCAAGTTAGAAAGAAAATAAGTTTTCTTGTTGGAAAGCTTAGCACAGGTTAAATTTCTGCCATTAGTTTTGCTTCAAATCGCTTATATACTAGATAAATCCGTAGTAAAATGAAATTTAAATAAACTTGGAAACTATATAAGTCATTTAATTTGATTTTAAAATGAAAAGAAACCGATTTCGAGTTTCAAATTACTAACTAAATGTGACTTAAAATTCATGAAAGCTCTGTGATTGGTCAGTTTGGTGCACTACCGATACCAGCGCTCAAGCGGCAGAAATTTTCCCTCTGACAAACTTATAACGTTGATCTTTCTAACCTGAAGCAGAATTAACCTTAGCCATTCCCAAATATTACATCATAAAATGACAGAAATGTTCACCAACGACTGTATCATAGAGACGATTATAACTTCCACGGTGAAGTTTGGTGTACGTAATAAGAGCCTCTACAGATTGTACTATTGCGCTTTATTTATTTATTTATTCTTACAAGTAATTAGCTGTCCTGTGATGCGTTGCAATGCCAATTAGTTTTTTGGGTACTCCGTTCTGACCCTCTACCCCGTTTCGCACCACTCCTCCCCACGGCTAGATTATTTTTTTTGCAGAAACAGTTGCTGGCACATCCATAACAATGTATCGGAATTTTTTCCTCATTAAATTTTTTGGGTAGCCTGTTCTAACCCAATACCCCCCTTCCCACCACTCACAGAAACGTCTATTTTTTTATTGCGCAAAATCATTCGTGCGCGCACCCATTGACAACTCACCAAAGTTTCACTGCAATCCGATGTGCGGTATAGGAGCGCATTTAAGACGAACAGACGATCAAACTACAAAACAAACATGATTTTTTATAATATATTATTAAGCTGGCCGTCTGCCCGGCCCACCGCGTGGTGTGAAGAGGTTCCACCGTTACCAGATTATTCGAAAACTGCTCATCGCACATGAGTAATGTCTGCTTGGAGAATCATTCAAAGAACGATACACGTGTGTATACCCGTTTCAAGTTAACCACTACTCATCAAAGCATATTTTCTGGCGGACGATAAATGGCGAAAACATGAGTTTTTTATTTTTATTTTTTTATGTCAGTGTCGGCGTAGATTCTTTTAGAAGGTATAGGCGTGCATAGGTCGTTCGCAAGGTCGTAGAAGAACAGGTCTGGACACTCACCTGGAAACTTGACACCCTTGTTGTTTGGCTGTAGTTCACCAAGTTACCGATAATGCTATACATTTTTAGCGCTGTTATCCGGGCGGTCGAGCTCAAACTCCGCCTACTTCCCTCCCACTAAGATAAACAATTTATCAAAACGTATTTTTTTTTATCAATTTATGAAATATTTCCTTCGCTCAAAATTTTAAATCATGGCTTCAGAAATGTTTATTTTCTTTATAATGTTAACAATGGAAAAAGTGGGTGGAGTTTGAGTCCGACCGCCCGGATTACAGCGCCAAAAAGTACAACATTCTCGGTAACTTGACGAACTACAGCCAAACAACAAGGTGGTCAAGCAAAATACATTGTTAGATAGGCGAGTGTCCAGACCTGTTCTTCTACGACCGTGGTTGTTCGGGATAAAATGTGCACTAAAAATTTAACCTGTGTAAAATATCACTAGCCATTAATACACATAATTCAACATTTACCGATAGTTCCATTACTACTTGTATGGTTGGCAGCGAAATTACGCAATTTAGCTCCGTGTATTTACCTATTTAAATGTAATGATACTGAAACAAAATCAACCGGAAACTGCATAATTATGTTCTCTAACGTTTATAAACACTTTAAATCAAACTGTAAGATGTACCTACCAACTGTACAATTTATCTCACACTCGCAAACATCAAGTGACGTGTCCAGAGAGGTTAGACATGTCTCGTCGTTAGCCGTTACGCGCGGAAAAATACGAATTGGCTGAAAATAGAACTTTAGCAAGGCTTTTTTTGAGTGCTCACTTTATCCCGAACCGCCTATACAATATCATTTTATCTTTAATAATATGTCAAAAACGATAGGGTCACCACTTAAAGCCTCGCACAGGCTGTCGACGAGCCGACTGCATACCAGTTAAGTGACTTTCCCTTGAGGCCAGTGTAAGACGTGATGCGCGTCCTTTGTCGTCCGTATTGTTTCCGCATTTATAGTCTCGAACGTGCAATACACAGGTGGCCATCTTATGGCGGAGATCCTGTCGACACGGAAGTTCAGGCCAAGATCGTTCATTTATTTCAAACAATTGCAAATAACTCGAATATTTTGTAACCAAATTCTTTAGAAAAAAAAATTTGAGACCGTGTACAGTCATACGATACACAATTTTTCCAGAGCGTTTGTTTTTGAGTAATGTACCGCTTGCTAGCAAAAAATTATTTTGCTTAATTTTGGCTTATTTTGACAGCAAAATGTGTGATGTTTCAGGGGCAAAAATTAAAAAATCTGTTTGGTGTATTGCAACAGAAAAATTCCGTTATAAACGATGATATATACGAATTAAAACTGTAAGAATGAATTTTTTCCATATGTATTAATTTGCGTTAAAAAAAATAGTATCGAAACCTCTGAAAAACTAAAGAACGAGGCCTTAAAGCGTTATCTAAATTGCAGGAACGACGTAACAGTGAAAGCACTCAACTGCTGATACAGGTATGACAGGTATGACATTTACTGTGAGTTTGATAGCATCTGTGTATGACGTCACTTAGTCTCCTGTAGACATTGGCTCTTGCTTGGCAAGAAGTATGAGCGTGTAAGGCATAAGTTTGCCTTCATCGCACTAAAGAGATGATGTGTCAGATCATCAGGGACGGCGTTAAGGACGCGATTCACCTCACTTTTCAACGTCTTTTTTTTATTTTTATATTTGTACCACATAATTTTTTCTTATTTCAGACATAAATTGTGATTAAATCTTCCTCTTAGGAAATTTGTGTGTCGCTAATAGATTTTGCGTACTAAGTCGTAAACGTCAACATTTGCACTTTACGGTTTTATGTACGCCACTGAAATCAACTGACATACCAAACTGAAAAAATTCATAGTGTATAACAATGTTGTAGGCTATGATTTGAATCATAAAAAAAAAAAAAAAAAAAAAAAAAAAAAAAAAAAAAACACACATATATATATATATATATATATATATATATATATATATATATATATATATATATATATATATATATAAATTTTGGAATTTTTAAATTTTCATTTTAAAATTCAGCATTTTTTATTAAACACAAAAATATTTTTTTTTGTTTTATTTTTATATATGTGGGATTTTTTTTTCATTTCTGTATGTCAGTTGGTTTTAATTTCTTGTGTAAAACAGTTTATGCAAATTTTAGCTTTGGCATGCCAGTATACAAAAACTAAGAAAGCTGGAAAATTTCCATTACTGTATAAATAAGTCATAGTGTATGCCTATACAACAAAGTATCGTACAAATATAAAAATTATTAAAACAGTTAAAATTTTGCATGGAATCCCCCTTAAGGTAGGTTTCATTATCCACTCCACATTAAATATTGAACGAAGCACCTGTATTTCTGTTAGATGTATGTCATATCAATAACACGTAGTACAGACATATTCTTTGTCTCAATATAGATACTTATTTTTAGTGAAAAGGAATTTAAGCTTTCTGTGTTAGGCATGTTTCCCGCACTAGTAACATAGTTTTCCATTCATTTCTCACGTATTTTTCCCTCGCGTGTAACGGAATTTCGCCTGTATTTGTTACAGTGTAGCACCGTGGTGTTGTTACTGAAGACACAGCCGGAGCACGTACGATAAACCCCGGAGTCTGGCAGGACCAGTCGACTTTTCGCTCGGTCGGCCATTAAACAGCTGCAATTTCAGCTGCGGTTAGGACCGTAGCAGGAGTGTTCCCTCGGTAGTAATCTCAGTGCAACTTCCTGCTTTGCGACCCTGCTCCATCCGAGGTAATCGACAGTCAAGTGTCTGCTATCCCCGCCGCCACAGAATACCTACCTCTACAGATACGAAGCAGCGTGGGGATGTCTTAGCGTATTCGGTTCCGTTGTCGGTACGTAGCTCTTTGGAGGAATTCCCATTGGTTGGATACTTCACTCTTGCATGTTAATTGGCGTCTGCTGATTGGCTGACCCTTGCCGCGGAGTTTCGCTTCTGCGTTATGATATTTGTAGAGACATGATTTTGTGGCGAAAAGATTTTTGCGCCAATTGGTTCCAATGTATTTTGTGCACGTCGGCAGCTTTGCTTAGTGGTCAGTGGTTGGCTTAACTTTTACTGGTCTCTGGTTTGTACTGGCAAATTACAAGACATATGGTGTCCACAATGACATTATTCTGATTGCTGCAGTTAAGTGAGAAACGGTGTCTGAACAAAGACAAGCTGCCAATAACAATGAAGTTAAGCAGCCGATGTGCACGTAAGGCATTAAAACAAAGTTGTTCTAGCTATGGATATTCTGTTGTCACATACATATTCTGTATACAGATTGGTGTAAACTTTGGAAATATGATGCCTTGTTCACTATTATTTATGTTACTAAGTACAAAATAAGTATCTTAACTTAGGCTACTACTTTAAACTTTTGTGGCTATCAGTAAACCAGAAAACATTTAGGATTTTTTGATAGTTTTAATTTCTTTAATTATTTGTTTCTTAAACGATGTACTTTTTCTTTTTTGCCTCGATACGTTGGGCATCCTCATACAAACCAAAATTTATACTTCTGATTAAAAGAGACATGTAAGTGAAGGTTGTCGATGTGTTTTATGTAAAGTTTAAAATTGCGTTATCTATTTTACAGTATAGACAGTGATGTTCGACTAGCAATTAGATGTACATTGGAATCTGAATTTTCTAATTAATTATGACACTTCTGTACTTCTGTGATTTCGAGCGAGTTCTCTCCGTAAATAATTTGTTTGGCTTAGAGCAGTCATTATCAGCGTGAAAAGGTGGAAATAACTGTTTATACAAATGTCATACCGATGCGATAGTAACCGATAGTACATATTTTAATTACTGGATTTTGTTATCTCTTATTAGGATTGGCAATGTGGGGCGTTGACCCGAATTCATGAGGTCCCTTGTTCTAATCCCGGTTCCAGCCGTCCTGGTTTCGATATTCCTTTGTTTCCCGAAATCGCTCCAGGCGAAAGCTAGGGTTGCTTAAGGCTCGGTTTCAGTAGCCATATTGAATTTTATTATTTTTTGCTTATTTAGAATTCTGAGAATAAAATGTGAAATCGGCGACTACACCGCAAATTCTATTTACTTTGTACTATAGTACAAGCGTGGCAATAGAGCTAGTATTGTACAGTTAGGTCACAATCTGTCGGGTAAATTATGAATACAAAAAAATGTTACACACATATTACGGCGTAATTATATGTTAACAGCTAAATCGCAGTGTCTGTACTGTGGCACAAGGTAAACAGAATTTGCTGTATAGTCGCATATTTAACATTTTTATTCACAGAATTCCAAAAAACGAAAAATAATAAAATTCAATATGGCGAATGGAACAGAGCTTTTACACATGTCCTAGCTGACTCCTTTTATAGTTACTGTCCTTGTGTGCAGTTATGTGTGACCATCTTTAAAAACCGTGTAGTGTGTTGTTTTGTCTGTACAACTCGAACAAGAAAAAACAAAAGAAACGGGGGTTAATAATGCGGCGGCCTGATGAAGGGTGTAATTGTGTGTGTGAGGCGATAAACGATGAGGCACTACGGGCGAAGTCGGACGACACGTGCATTGTGTTATCGCCTCTACGCCCAAAGTCTTTAACGCGCGCATTGTTTCCGCTGTGACGTTTTTACTGTGGGACTTCAAGTAAGTCACATTGAATTTTTTAAAATTTTATTTTCAGTTTCAGTATTTTTTTTTTAAATACAAATAATTTTTATTCTCTATTTTTATGAGCATGACATTGTAGCCTGCAGTGTCTTTATCCACTGTGATTTTTTTTAGTTTGCTATGTCAGTTGGTTTTAGTGTAGTCGTTAAAACGGAAACATGCAAAATATGACTTTAACAAGCCATTACGCGAAAACTATGAGAGAAAAAAAGTTTCATAAGAGCAACAATTAGTCACATTTTGTGTCTAAAATAAGAAAAAATCTGGTACAAATAAAAAATAAAAAAAATGGTGGTGTAAATTGCGGTAGACCGCGCCCTTAAGTGCCGGTCTACTGTGTGATAAGTTCCGGATTCAAATCATGGTTCGGGCATGTATGCTGTGTTGTCCCTACACATTATTTCACCCTCGTCGGCTCTTAATCCATCGTTGTTAACGCGGCCGCCTACCCCACGCTTCTAATGTGTTTAGGTGTGTTCGTAAACAGGCTTTTTTCTGAGAAAATATTCCACATACACCCATTGTGTCAACGTACGAAAAGAAAAACTTCAGACAAGGTCGGAATCTCATTGTTAAGACGCCACGCTCATTAAAAACACTGTTTCTAAGCCATTTGACATGGCTAAAAACGGCATTTTCAGACTTTCGTACTTCAAAATGTACTAACAGGATGTATGTGAAACTCAGATTTCGACCTGCACTGCACTTAGTTGCAGACTTTCCACCAATAAAACTATATGGTCAGCTTAATGTCCCATAGTAAAAACAGTTCAGCGGGAAGTTTGCACGCTAGTTCAGCGCTTGGCTCGTTGAGGCGACGCGGCATTTGATGCGCGCTTCAAGGTCGACCGTACTGCTCCGTCGTTTTTTAGCCTCTCACGCGCGGGTAGGCGGCGCCCTTAAATGGCCGTAAAAGCCTGTAACCTCATCTCTATTGATGCATAACACCGTCCAATCTAGAAAGTTACGTGAACATCGAGTTGCTTGAATTCTAGCTTGTGCCAAAATGGAAAGAGTGAATTTCTCAAGCCCGTAGCGACAGACCATCATATCTACATAGTAGTTTTTCAGGATAACGGAGATTGTCGTCCATAGCAAGGGTGAAGCGACTAGATCTAATGCGCGCAACGCAGCCACTCATGGGTTTTTCCACCCAGATCTGGGTTTTTTCGGTTGCGTCTGGGTTTCTAGGTTTTTTAGTTTCGAATTTGCACAATTCTAGGTTTATTTTCAATTTTCAAAATTTTGTTTCATAAGGTAATATTTTTTTTGTTGAAATTATTCCTTTTTCATCAATTCTTGTAACATTCATGTTTTCTGCTTGCAGTTAGCAATTGGTACGCTATTTCGCTCCAAGTTAGGTCACCACTCTCAGATACCACAGAAACCATAAAATCTCACAGAGAATAGTCAGAGAGAAGATCATAAGGAACAATAAATAAATAATATTCAATCAATTCAGGTTTGTGTTAATATCATTAAGGCCAAATCTTTTTCTTTTCTTTTTCGTTGTGGCCCAGTTAAGTTAATATACTTATATTACATACATATGAAACTCCAAAAAGGCAATATGGTGACAATATTAATTTATTACGTGAACAAATAACATATAATTTACAATGCCAATATGACGCCTTCATACAGATGCGCGGAACACGACTTCACTGCAGATGGGAATCAGGCGCGCGAAGCTGTCCACCCCTGGCATATGTCAACAGCCGCCGTTGCCATCCTTCAACTGTCCACGTGACACTGACATTACGACTTGTCGGCTCCTCACTTCCCTGTCATCTCACATGTCAACTACTACTTTTGACGTACTACTGACTATTGCCCGCGACTTTACTCCGTGGTTTTCAATCAATGTCTCATTGCGTATCGCAGAAGTTTAGTCTAAGCACTTTAAATTATCTTTAGTAAATTGTAAATATTTTTCCAAAAAAGTAATCTTCGAAAAAAATTCTGATAAAAATTTTTGCCATTTCGAATTTCATATAGGCCCCAGACAATAATGGTTTGTCTTAGTAGGAGGGAAGTGGGCGGAGTTTGAACCCGACCGCCCTGACTGCAGCGCCAAAAACGTACAGCATTATCGGTAACATGGTGAACTGCAGCCAAACAACAAGGGAGTCAAGTTCCCAGGCGAGTGTCCAGACCTGTTTTCCTACGGCCGTGCTATCGGAGAGTTCGGCACAGGGGTAAATTCTGCCCGCTAGTTGAACTGCAATAGCTAGCGGCTCTAGTAAAACACGTAACAACAGCAAAATTAAATTTAACAGAGCTTAGCAAAGTTAGGAGTCATTTAATTTACTTTTCAAGTTTATAACAAACAAATTTCGGCTTTCAAATTGTCAGTTCCATGTTACTTAAAATTCACGAATGCCCTGTGATTGGTCAGTTCACCCATCTTAGGGTTACCAGCGCTCAAGTGGCAGAAATTTTCTCTGTTCCGAACTATTAAGGACCCTATACAGCTGGTTCTAGATGCCGCGTCTCAGGTAAGGAAACACGCAGGCGATAAGGTCTAGATTGACTCATGTGTCAACATCCGTATCGTCTTTATGCGCGGGGCGCGAAAATTGCCTGCAGTGTTTCTGTCGTTAACTTTTATTTTTTCTATAGGACTTTTAAGGGCATGGGACTGAGTTTCTCGGATTTCGTGAGAAATATTTTTTGATACCCATACGAGAACCGATATCGTAAAATTGCTTTGTAACTTTATTGCAAATTGGTTTTACTACGTAATGTAGTTTTTCGAGACAAACTGTACGACGATTTTAGCTAATATTTCAGTTAAAAGGAAATTTCGTTGTTTAACTAATTAGCTACAATTTTGCAGTCTTCTGTCTCGACTAAATTAGGGCACGTAGTTAAAACCAGTCATAACAAAGTTACGGAGCGATTTTACGATATCGGTTCCCGTTTATGTTTTAAAAAATAATTATCGTCAAACATGAAGAAATTCGGGCCCATGTCCTTAAGCGGTAATCGTTTTTTTTTATTTATGGAAAGTGCAGAGTAAAGTCCAGCGCGTGCTTCTCTATTTATATTTTACGATTCCGGTCGTAATTTTTTACGTGACAGCAGCGTGAAAAAAAAACCGTCGTTGACGATTTTGAGGTGCTCCGTAACAACGTTTGTAAGCATGGCATGTACAAAACAAAACTAGAGGAACTTAGTTTTATACGTGTTTTCTTTTCGTAGATAAAGATATCGAACGTACGTTTAGTAGTATATCTTAAAATCACTTTCTCCTAACATACTGCAGCAAAGTTCATGAGTCAGCTGTATAGGACCCTCAAAGCTATGATCCACCATTTCTATTGCGTTCGCGTTTACAGTAATTTTATTCCTAAGCAAGAGCAGATATCGAAAGTTGTTGCTATGTAGCCTAGTTTTTAAGACAAAAATTATAGGTAAGTTGGATGGTGTCGTGCATCAACCAGCTATGAGCCAAATATTAGTTATAAATAACAATGTGTTTAAAGATTGTTAGCTTTGAGCAGTTCTTACGAGAAGTAGGCCTATTTTAGTCTTATAAAGGAAATATTTTTAACACGCTACAGGACTATAATACATTAAGACAGTTTTTTGTAAAACTGAAAACGTTTTCATCTGTATTACGCAACACAATCGACTGGCGCATAGCTGGTTTATGCATAACGTCATCCAGTTATAGATTTGGTCAGCTTGTTCACAAGTAGGAATATCGTTATTTGCATAATTAGCTGAAACCACGGTGTTTTTTGTCTTTCATGTATATTCTGTTTTGAACAAAACTGCGCAGAAGTTTTTCGGTGTATGTTCTTGTTTAGGATTTAAAAAAGGAATTACCGTAAAAGTAGTAGAAATGACGGATCGCGGTTTTAACGTAGATCTTTACACCCTGTTGTAGGATTAACCTTACCCAGAGTTGACCCAGACGCCTGCGTATCCGAGTCTGGAGCAGTGGCGCCTCTCTCTTCGCCGAGGGCTCCGGATTGGCGGTCTCCCTTCCCCCCTCTCCCTCCTAGCATGCCAACCCTGTAATTACAGGCCCTATGCCGGCTGCTGTCAATGCAGCCAGCCCCCCGCGCACGTCCCAGCAGAATGCTCCAGGCCCCAGTTGTTATTATTAATTACTAGCGGCAGCCCATTACGAGGCCAGCGAGGGCAAAAGAACTTTAAGGAGGGGGGGAGGGGTGAAGGGGTGCTTATCTTCCAGCGGCGCGGTTACAACCCCCGAAGAGAAAGCCGTTGATAACGCCGGACAACCCTTATACCTGTTCCGCCGGCATTGTCAATGCCTACGAAATTGGGCGGCAGGCATAGTAATTTATTTTCATTTCCGAATTTTAAATCTTCCCAACCACTAAAGATGTCGCTCATCCGAGAGAGCCCGTATTGTGCGACGTGACGGTTGGTGCGATAAAGTTTCCCGTATACAATTTTTTTTTCAACCCTTTACTGACGGCAGACAAAATCTGGATAGTTCCGAGTCATCGCTGGGATTGGCCCGAGTAACTGACGCGCTAGCCATATGTCTCTTCAGGGCAGAACTGGCTTGAGGAGCGTTTATTTTTGTGTCTAGCCTTACATTAATAAAAAACTTTTTGAATCTCTCACGTAGAAAAATGTAGCATCCTACAGTTATGACAAATTAGTTTTATATCACACTCCTGTCTCTGAACTCCTGGCGATAACTCAAGTTATTTTAAGGAAAATTTCTGTAGGCTGTTCACAATAAAGTGAGCACTGCTTAAAGTTTTCTTCCTGCCGTTTTGCAGCCATCTTTACTATTTTTAATATGAAAACTTCCATGTATCTAAACACCAATGTAAACGTTTCAATACTCTAAAAAATTAACATACATTGGCCCAATAAGACATATTTTTAAATAATTACAAGATCTGCTGAGTGCCCAGTTTATTGTGAACAACTACATTTTACTCAGCAGATAAAAGAGAAGCAGAAATTTTCTCTAATCAGAAATCTCGACTGCAGAAGTGTTGTGCCAAGGCCATATTTAGAGCCACTGTTTTTTTTTTTTTTGTAAAAAAAAAACTTCCACCAATTTATCCCAATGTCTTGCGTGCATCTGCAGCTTTGCTTCATGGTCAGTGATTGGACGTTTTATAACTCGTAGTGTTTTACTGGAAAATCGCAGAAGTGTGGTATAGCAAAGAAACCTTAGTCTGGTTGGCGCAGTGTTAATTGCTTTCATATAACAAAACAAAAATATATTATACATAGATAACGTAAAAATTCGTGGGTTCGTTGACCTGTATACTAGCCTCCAAGAATGTACAATGTGTACACTCAGAGAGCAGTCGTTCATACGCTATCCGCTTTCACTGTTACAAGTCGGCTTTCATCTACTACATTAATATTGGTTCAGCGTCGTCCACACAGTAAAAAAATTTTGTACTTTTACAAATAATTCCTTGGAAACTATTTTAAAAAAATTAGGTTTGCTAAAATACTGTCAACTTTACAGGAAATGATTGTAAATATACTAATATGACTGTATATTTTCAAGCATTGTTATGTATTTAGAAACAATAATTGTACATTTACAAATAAATTCTAGTAAATATTAAGACAATTGTTTGTAGTGGCACAAAAATTTTTTTTCGCAGTAATTTTGTTAGAAATTTCACAATAGAAGAACAAAAAGTGTAGCGTGTTAGTTACGGTATTTGGCTACTATTATAAGGATCCGGGTTCAAAACCCACGTATTTCATGTATTTTTATATAATACTACAAGATAGTTTTACAAGTGTCTGAAAGTAAAAGGTTTTATTAATTTTTTTAAACTATCTATTTTCGCAACCATATTAATACGGTGTCTGAAATGACATATTTGCGCGGAAGAAACAGCGATTTAAATTGAATGCGAATCACAAAAGTGATTTTTATGTGATCTGGTAGGATAGTGTACCTACATTACAATAATAGGTCACATGGTTAAACTTGCATTTAGGCTAGATGTGTTTATTTTGTGCGTGTTCAATCACTCGTTACTCCACATGTTACGTAATGAACACGTCATTAGTGGTAAATAATACTGCAGTAGGCATAAATTATACTGATAAACAACATAAATAACATTTTTTTGAGGTACGCTAAACCAAAACCACACAATAACCCAGAAATATTCTTTACTGTATAAATTTATGTATTGGCAATACATTGCATATTGCATATGAACCTAAGTAGTATGATTTAGCCGGTTCTGGGACATGGAGCCGGTGTGAGGATTTCTGCCGAGTGAGGATTTGAGCGCCATGTTGTGACGTCACGGCCCCGACCGCCATGTTGGATGACCTTGACCTTTAACCTTGACCATGACCTTGACCTTGAGTGTCAAATTACCAAAATTTCCCAAAATTTCGAAAATTTCAAAAAATT
>PNEQ01069689.1:97982-113268 GCA_003012365.1 Medauroidea extradentata | reverse complement strand
TTTCTTATAAATTGTATTTTACGCATAACAAAATCGTTTACTGCTACACACTCGCCATGCGGCTTTATTCCGCGTCGCTTCTAATGCACACTTCAATGAATAATATGGGATATACTAAACAATTTATTACATATTTTGTATTAAATAGTTCGTTGTGTTCAATATTGGTTTTATATACATTAATTTAAGCCTGCATTTACCCATACGAGCCCTTAAAAATGAAAATAAACTCGCGTTTCCATTGCCACGTATACGAAAAATACGTTTCTATCACCATTCCGGCCGTCTGCAAGGCACGACAGTGCTGCTCCTAGCGTTGCTTTGCATCTCCCATAAGACTGCGGTCAGAGAAATATATTGTAACGAGTCAGCGCTCTCGAAGACATTAGGCTGAGCAACCTGACGAGCCACGCCACCTCTCCCTCGTCTGCTCGCTGCCTACAACCTTGGCGACGAGGTGGTGGGCTTCGTCCCTCCTCCTCCACTCATCTTCCCGTCCCTGGCGACTCAGGCCCGGCTGGCGTCACTGGCCTTCTGAATGGGTGGGCACCTGTCAAGTCATCCGGGACAAGCATTCAACTCGGACGTAACTGAACGTTACCGCAACACCTAGAACATTCGGCTTTCATCAACCAGCATGGTCGGCAAGCTCTGAGAATATTCTGGACGTCGTCACGGGCGACTATAAATACCGGCCCACTGTGCGCAGAGACAGAGTGATTGTGGTGTTTAGCTGGTGAGTGTTCGTAACTGACTTGGTAGCGAGGGACGAGGCGGGGCCAGCAGATCGAGGAGAGACTACTGAGGTGTGGACTACGGTGACACTCTTCGAGTGGTGTGAGTAAGGGTGAGAGTAGACGAACAGGTTGAATTGTAACTGTGAATTGCGAGACATTTCTAGATAGAAACTATTGTGGTCGGAGGACTGATTTGAGAGAGAGAGAGAGAGAGAGAGAGAGAGAGACGTTATTAATTATACACTAGAGTAGTAAATTGGGCTTTTAGGGAGATTACCTGTATATAATTTCTGTGACCGTTAAATTGGAAAGGGTGAATCGCGAGTGTTGTGTACATAATGTAGAGTGTTTATAGAGAGTGTAATAAAATTAAGAACTTTAACTTTATTAATTAATTTAATCATCTAAGCCCTCCATCCCAAACGAACCTGGCTGCGCCCAGGACAGCAAAGTTGTTACAATATGCTAGACCTTTTTTATTGTAGTCCCAGATGTTTCACTTTGAGTATTTAACGTGTATATTACTTCAATTGATGTGTTTGCAAGTGGCAGAAATATACTTATTGGCCGAAAGGGAAAAGGTTACTAGAGCTTCAAAAGTGCTCACTTTATCTTTAAAAGGCTATTGCATCGCTCCGTTGACATATGTTTGAACGAGTATTAAGGTGAGTTCACAATTGATAACATAACAGTAAGCATACATAGGTTGTTCGCATAAGAACTAACCTCTATATATTCTTACTTACCAATTCAAAACACCAAGAAAGTAGTCGTGTGCATAGAGATACTGACATAAGAAAGGGTAATATTTCATTTCTTGTGTGTAGGCCTACGCATAGGACAGCAACCAATCACAGCAAAGGGTGTGTGAATGTCCGCCATGTTGGTTTAACCTCCAAAAATACACGCGAATAAACAAAGCTAGAATAAGAAATTTTAATGTTAAAAAACTATGATTAATATGTTGTAAATTATGTTTAACGCAGTGCAGTTTATAGGAACTTTGTTTCTGTATGTCCTTTTATCTCCATATACGATTCTACTTCAAATATGTTCCAGTGGCCTTCGGTTGTTTTACATACAGCAAGGAATATTTTAGATCTGTCGAAAAAATGCCATTGGTTAAACATAACAGTAATAATCGAATTGTGAACTAATTGTGCACAAGGCGTCTTGTGCACAGTTTCTACTGTTACGTTATCCGTGTATTGATTGGTTCAGTCAAATGAATAACAACTCTGCACAAAAACACTCTGCCAACAACAATTAAGTTGAGTTGCAGGTAAGAACGTAATGTACTGCAACAAAGTGGGGCAAAACTCTTTTCGAGAAATGTTCATGGCCCTAGTCATTGATTATTCAGGTACTCATCACTCTAAACGTGTTGTGATTCATTTGCAAACAGTAGAGAGGAAAATTTTCGTCGTGCTCTATAATAAGGGAAACGAAACGCTCCAGTAATGTTTAATGGTGCTAGAAAATAGCATATTATTCTGTGGCAGGTAAGATTCCAAGCACGTGTAGCTATTTTATTGTTGCTTCGACTATTTTCCCACGTTTTCTTTGAACTAACCTTGACAACTCCATGCTAGCAATAAACAGGAAGTGTCATGGGTCATTAATTAGCAGCCTGCTTCTAGATAAAATAAAACATCACATCTCGGCAGCAGGCAGTAAGTAAACGACCGTTGCCCTTGAAAGTACTACAACCTTAGTTATGATAGCCCTAAATAGTTTCGCTATTTTACTCTCTCTGTCAACAAGATGTTTGCTCGCTTACTATGCAATGGCGACCAATATTACGCAGACTTTATCAGTAAGTTGGCATGTGTCACATGGCCTAAATGTTGGACATGCAAATCGAAGGACTACACGAAGAAAACTACGGTCGCACAAACATGGTATTACTATTCACGTAAAAGTTTCAACTAAGAAATTGAGAACGGATAGAATCTTTGTTCATAGCGCGGCTCGAGGGTAGGGCACAAGTCGCCGAGAACTGGACACACGTGTGAACGCGCTGCCGTATACCAATAGCACGATAAACGAAAAAATGATAAAAGCAAGCCTAGCTGTAGTCAACACATCCATAAACCAAAACAACGCCACATAAATAATCCCATAAGGAATTAGTCAACATCAAATAAAGGAAAATAAAATAAACATTCGAAAGTAAAAGTCGAAATACAGAACAAAATACTGTAGTCAGTAAAACTCAGGACACCAGAATTAAGACAGCACAGACAGTACTGCGACGAAGACAATAATGGACACAAGACAGAATAACAACGACGACGTCACAGCTAACAGACTAGACTACACAACGATGGAAAAACAAAAGAACACAGGTTTCTAAAGACCGACTCTTCACGACGTTAGGTATGTTTGTTCAGTCGCGTGACCAGATTTTATTGCTCTCGAGAGGTTAGCGAGGCTGTGACTAAATGTTTGCAATCAATTCAAGGGCGAGAAAAAGAAACACGTCCTAAATATATTCTGCATTTGATAAATATTTTATTAAATACAATGGTAGCAATTTTTTTTTCGTGATTTTTTGTCTTGGCACAAACTGCAGAGTAAAAATCAACATAAAAGGTTCTAAATAATATTGAAGAATTTAAATAAATGTGCATTCATCATAGGATGTTTTTCCCAGTTAACAATATTAGAATCTGTCGTCTTTCTTCGATATCTTTAACACCGAGCGTACAATTTCACTTCATTGTGTTTCTGTATTGCTTGGTGTTTATTTTTATCCGCCATATTGCATGTTTTGTCTAGTAGCTTCCTTCCCTCGAGTGAGATTAACCAGGAGTTGTTCATGATATCGATCGGGTTAGTTGAAGTCTCTTTTTAAATGGAAGTGAACTCCACCACTGGGATCACTTTTTAACGTCTCAATTTTAAATGTTGCTGTAACCTGGCTAACCTCGTACCTTTCCGTAAACACACATAGGCGTATCTGGAAGGAATCCTATAGGCGTTTTCGGAAAGTCACTGCGCGGGAAAAAATTTTTTTTGGCAGCTACAAATTACTTTGTTAGCATTCACCCTGCCAGATATTTTTTTTGTGATCATCACAAAACAATGTTGTATTTACCACTAAATAATTTGTCAGGAAACATCTCCTACAACATGATTCTTTTAATGTAGCTCTGGTAGGGTGAAATTTCTACTCGAGTCGTTTAACAAGTGATCCGATGGAAGTTACTTGTTTTCTTCTTGTGTCGTTCTTGAATTCGTACAGTTACTACACTATATGACCCATGAACAGGAATTTTTAAAGATATGTGGGATAACTCTGTACTTGAAAGTAACCGCCCTATTTTGTCACGCTTTTTAAACACGCGCATGCTAATGCGTAGTGTACGCTGCCATATTTCTTGAACACGAAAGAGAACGTCAAATGTGTACACGAAAGTAAACACTAGATAGCGTACTATCTAGCATTATACCTAATCATATGCCAACTTTCTTGTAGAAATTATTCTCCTTAAATATGTTGAACACACGTTTTCAAGCTGCATTGAATTCTACTGGGCGTGATTGGGGGAGTATGTATTGCGTATACTACAAACAAATAATGCAAGGTGAAAAGGGAAATACTGGATAGTGGTGGGCAAGGCCCTGGTCAGTGATTTGAAGGATCAGGCAATTTTTATTCAATATCTTATCTCGTCCACCCCAATATTATTATTATATTAATACTTTATCTTGTAATATGAGGGCGACGTATGCCATGCAAGGAATATATACAACTGCTACAGAAGCAATTAACTGGTGCAGATGAATTGATTGTCTCGGTCGAGTGGAAAAGTAAAATGTCATTCCATGAAGATCCACTACAATATCGTTCCTCTGTGCAATTCCAAAATCAGTTAATTAGCTCAACAAATTTTTTGACATAAAGGTTTTTCAGTAAGTGTGTTAAATCTAGAAAAGAAAACTCTTTACTTTGACTTTAGTAAGTGCAAAAATGATGCAGCATTCACTTGTTTCATGCTCGAAGCGAATCAATTTGGCGAAATTACAGGGACATTTTTATATATTTCCAGTAAACAGCAGTACGAAATACTTACCCGCAAAGCACATTCATTATTTAAACAGCATTGTTTCTTTACTGGTAAATATAACGTTTCTGAACAATCGAAACGAAAATTTTTGTTTCCATCGGACGCTCTTTAATGTTGACGGCAATGCATTCTTATATTGTGTCAGATTTGCTACTAAATATAATAGTGAATTATTTTTAAATTACACTGCTAAGTATATTCAATTGTAAATACGTTATATTTGCTGTTTTTTTCCTTCAACTTTTTAGTTAGTAGCCAAGCGTTTTACATGTTATACACAGTAAAAACATATTTTCTAAAAAAAATCGTTTTGTATGTTTACAAAAGTATTTATTAACTTTACAGAAAATGTTTATAAATATACAAAATTTATGTTTACAAATAATAATGGTATATTTTCAAAAATAAATTACTGTACATTTTACAAAAAATGTTTTACGTTTCACAAAAAAATTTTTTTAGCAACCATTTTCCAAGAATTTTTTTTTGTTAAATTCCAACGTATTATAAAATGTGACAGACTGTCGAATGTTATTTTGTTTCACACCACACACACTGCTCATAAAATATATCCCACTAGTCCCCGAGCGTATTCGGAATATTTGGACCACTTTAATGACCTGCGACATTCTTGCTGTAGTGCTTAGACTGATAAATGTGACATTAGTAAGCTTTTTCTTGTAAAAGTACGAACTCTTTTACTTTGTAGGAAACATTGCACAGTTAAATCATTTGGGAAGTTTGTACCGAAATATAATGGTAATTTGACCTTCAGATTTTCAATTAATTTAAACACGTACTGAAGGAAATTGAAAAAATATTTATCCACACGGAGATGGTCGATCGACAGGGACCCCTGTTTTCCGCGAAAAGAATTTTGTCCGACTTTGTTTCGGTGCCTTACGTGCACATCTGTAGTTCTGCTTCGTGGTCTGTGATTGAATATTTTAACTGTCACGAGCCTTGGGATTCTGCCAGCAAATCACAGACGTGTGATGTTGCAGGAACGTTATTGTTATTGGCTCAGTCAAATGAAATACGGCTATTCACATAGACACGCTGCCAATAATCATGAAGTAGAACGCAGATGTGCACGTAAGACAATGAAACAAAGTGAGGCAAAATTCTTTTCGCGAAAAACAAGGGTCTCTACAGATCGAAGACCCTAATCTGTTTTAAGCGAAGAATAATACTTTGCGATTTTCTGGCATTAATTAATAATTTAGTAGGCTGCATGAATGATTTTCATGTTACGAATGCGGGAGGGAGAGATAGTGCAACGATCAAGTACTATCATAAAATTGATTGTCCTTATTTTGATATTCAAAATTACAAATTACAAATTCATAAAAACTGTTTAGCCAGTTTTTTCTTCCCCGCTGAGCAATGTTAGTAGAATACCCAGTGAATATGTTTTTATGCTTCTCCTGCATATAATGCACTTGACTGCTGCACCACCATCTTCAATTGTAAGGAAAACAAACAACGCGTGCTTTATTTTAAGCTGTACGCCGCGTTGCTCAGAGAGTTATTTTTAGCGAGTTACAGCAGCTGATAAGTGTCTTGCGTGCTCGCCGCGGTACAGTGACTCAACAATATCACTAGCTGCCTGCAACCAGTCCCCCCGCCTCGTTCGTGTGTGCCTACATACTTCCTAGTCAGTGGCTAAGCCAGGGGGGGGGGGTTTCTAACCTTCCCTCCAATTGGCCACAAAATATTTTAAAAAATCATATATATTTCGACTAGTATAGTATTCAATGTTTCGTTACGAAAAACTGTTAAGATAGCACTGTTTGGCACATTGAAATCCAAATTTTCCCAGGGAAAGACCCTTGGACCTCTCTTTTAAAGGGGTGATCGGTGTTCATTAAATATTATCAGGTTAAACCCTCTTCACTTACACAAATCCTGGCTATGCCACTCCTAGTGCCTGGTGAGTGGTCAGCGCTCAACATCGAGGTCTTAGACGCTGGAGAGAGGTGACGTGATGTGAGTATAGAGCAGCGCCGGAATGAAAGGGCGGGTGAAACGTGAGATCCCCGAGAAAACCCGCCAACCAACTGCATCGTCCGGCACAATTCCCACGTGCGAAAATCCGGGGACCGACCCCGCCGGGAATCGAACCCGGATCACCTTGGTGGGCGGCGAATGGTCTGACCATTCGGCCACTGCGGCCCTCTAATGCCTGGTGTCATGTACGAGAAATAAGGCCGGGAGTGGCAAGATTCTCTCCCTTCCACGACGCTCCAAATATGTGAGGTAGAATGAATTTGTTTTCAGTACATAAACAAATACTGTTTACAATACCAGAGTCCGCGGTGGCCAACGGGTCACAGCTCACCGCCCCCCCCCCCCCCAATCCCTCTCAGGCGTTCCGGACTCGACCCGCGGTGGGCTCGATCCCTCATGAATTGTTTCACGTGGAAAACGTTGGAGACGTTGCCGTTGGCCGGTGGGTTTTCTCGGAGATCTCCCGTTTATCCCACCCTTCTCATTCCGTTAACTGCTCCACAATCACCTCACCTCATCCATTCTTCGGGCTGGACGGGCGTCAGGCATGTCTCTCTTGTCGAGCATCCGGAACAACCTTTACCCCTGTCTTCTCACATACACAATACCACCATGCCCGAGGTGGGAACACGTAGTGGATGAAAGAAAGTACTGTTAGCAATACCGAAAACGGAAACGATGTCATTTGGATACAACTAATTGCAGCGATCCTAATAAGCTGTATGCGAGATGACTACGTTATTTAGGGCTGTTAGCTTGATAAAATTGGATATTTATATAACATTTCGTAGTTTTAAAATAATATTTGTCAATATTAATTTTATTTTCGAATCCTAAGCCACCAAGGTACCGTTAGCAAGTATATGGCGTGTCCGGTATTGTTCTTTACTAGTTTATCGCACGTCCATACAGGGAGACTTCAATGACCGAGAAGAAACGATATCACTGAGTTAATCGAATTTTCCCATAAAGGACCATTTTGGTATAATTTTTTTTCTAGTTTTCTTTTAAAATACCACTAATCACAAAAATATATATTTTTAAAAAATTCAGTAAAAAGTACGTGTCCATAAAATAACAATATATATACAAAGTAAGACGTGCATTAATTTTGAAACTTTTTAACAGCTTAATTAAGTCAGGATTTAAAGCTCACGAGAACTGTCGCCTTTCGCTGGACAGATAGATAAATGCATTTAATAAAGTTTAATATGTTCTCAATTCTCAGATATTAGAGATTAGTAATGTTTGTTAACATGATAGAGTGGAATAAAATGCGATAACGCTTTAATTGCGCTCTCAATAAAGACGTCGTTAAACAAATGTAAACAATGCCAAAGAGAAAATTATGGAAATTGTTTTTCCAAAATATTTTTCCAATATCTCGTTTCATGTTGCGTCGTCCATGATTATGAGAATGGTCGTAGAGGTACAGGTCTGGACATTAGCCTATTTGCCAAAATATTTTGTTTGATTCTTTTGTTGACTCATATAGATGATGACCGGGTGATCGGATATGTTCTTATAAACATAGGAAAATACAGAAGTTTTTGGTCAAACACGAACAAGGTGTTACAAAATGTTACCATTGTGTACATGTTTATTTCTTTTTTTTTTTTTTTTTTTTTGTGTTTGCCAATGATGAAAGAAACATTAATTGAAATTAGCACTTTCTGCAACCGAAGGACACCACAAAATGGCTTCCAAACAAAGAACATCAATAATACCTATCTTTACCATGCTAAAACCCCGACCACTGTAAAGCAGCGCGCCAGTGGCAATATCAACTAGCAGTCAACAAACGGGTCAAGATTTCAGACAAGTGTGTAGGCCTGTTCTTTATACGGTCGTGGTTAAAAGACAGGTGTTCAACGGTTTGCATGTGAATTACAAACGTTCAGTAGTAGCGTGCTCGAATCCATTCAAATTGTAATTCACAAAAAATAAAATGGAAATAAAGTAGGACAGTGTAACCTAGCAAACTGACAAATTTTTACGTGTTAAATCACTTTTCAATAATATTACTATTGGTATATTATTATTGAAATAATTCCTCACTGGCTTGCTTCGTCACTCTCTCTACCTGTGATGAAATGTTGTTAAGTTGGCTGCGTGAATGGAAGTATTTCGTGCCTTCTAGGACTATGGAGCGCTATGGAAGCCTTTAGGCTGCAAACTCGCCTCTATGAGACGTTTAGTGGTCAACCTATCATTTTGTTATGTAGTATTAAAGATAAAGGCGCATTGTACACGACTAGTATACTTTTGCTATCGAGTACTGCAGAATATTTTTATAATACAGCAGAAAAGTTCACATACCGTAAAAGGATCACGAAAACCCCATTTTCGGCAACGAGAATATAAGCTTTCAAAATTAGTGAAGGATCTGCAATAAGTAATAACACGCATAACATTCTTTGAATGTTGTTCCTAAACATACATCACTCACGCACACTCACAGCAGTTCTTGAAAAATCTTTTAGCCGAAGGTCTGCACACTACTCAGTGGTTTGTGCAGACGGTCACGCATCAATCCTACTTCCTTTGGGACACAGCTTTATAATTGACGGTTGCTGTTCTTGGTCTAGTAGCATGCCAGTTGTTGCTATTGCTAAGACTGCTTACTGCGGAGGGAATTGGAAAAGGAATCATGACTAAGCCATTCTGGTCTGCACTCCGCACAACGGTCGTAAACATTTGAAGTATTATGAATCCACCACGGCGCCACGGGATGTGGGGGATGGACGGCGGGGAAATATACGTGATGTGTACGTACTTGTATTATTGTTTGTAACTTTCTTTCGTTATTTTATCTGTACTTTACTATTCCTGCCATCCTGTTTAATGGCCGTCGGCTATTGGATAGGGTGTGGTCATAACACTCGCCTCCCACCACTCTGATCCGGATTCAATTCCCGGCGGGGCTGGTCTCGAATTCTTCACATATAGAAAACGTTGCCGTTTGCCAGAGTTTTTTTCGAGGTACTCCCACTTTCCCCGTCCTTGCATTCCGTCGCTTCTCTGTTGTAGGCCCTCATTCCATGCCATCCTTCGGGGCAAGCCAACGTCTACGGGCGCCCAAAAGTAAGCCTGCACCAGGGCATGATTCCTGGCTAAGGTTACTTCGACTGCATGTTGGAATGAGCAATATTATAAGTTTGGCACAGGGAACATTTCTACCGCTTGAGCGCTGGTGTCAGCAAGATGTGTAAACTGACCAATAACATAGCTTTCGTGAATTTTAAGTTACATTAAGTTGATAAACTGAAAGACAAGATTTGTTTGTTTTCTACTTTAAAATTAAATTAAAATGACTTCTGCTTTGCCAAGCCTTGTTAAATGTAATTATATTACGGTCTCGTATTTTTATTGATAAGACTCGTCAATGACAGCAGCGCAACTTGCAGCTGATTTTCCCTGTTTCGAACTCTCCCAGAAAAGAAAACATTTTCTTTCTAACCTGTAGTAGAGTTAACCTTACCCTGGTCCTCGGGTAGCCTGCTCGTACGCGATTTATCTAAAGATATATATAATAACTATTACCAGCTATAACGATTCTGTTGTGGATAAATTTAAAAGCTAACCGCAGTGTGTTCTTACCGTGGGGTAACTTGACACCAGGGTGATGCTTGCATAAGAACTAGACAACAAACACGATGACCTCAAGGCTTGCTGAATCCGGCGAGTAGGACGAACAGTAGGTCACAGTGAGCAGTTCCTGGAACAAGTGAAAACGAAAGGGGAAGTATCGGCTTGAAGGCCGAACCTGTTTTCACAAGTGGCGCCGACGGGTTGTTGTTTGTACCGATACCGCTCAATCACTGCTCTCAGCGCATCCACGCTGTCCGATTTCAGTACACCGTGCCTTTTATCAGATTTTTAAATGTTTGTTGTTGCAATGGAACCTAATTAGTTTGTGGATATATGCTATATCTAGAGACATGCAAAATTCGCGTTATTTTCTGACAGCTGACTAGACTCCAAGTGACTATAGGCTTGTTCGACGTCTCCCGCTGGCCGATATTGTCGTGACTTGCCGCGGAGAATGCTCACACGGTAGACAGGCCAATCTCTGTATAGTCGTAACACACGTAAATACAACACATAAAAGTTCGTGGCCAATTGAATCACAGATTATGCTCTGTTATGTTTAGGAAAGTGAAGTTTAGTCTGCTACCAAATGATAACGCGAATTTTGCATGTCTCTAGCTATATCTCATGTTTTGTTGACCAAACTTGTATTAAATTACAAAGTTAAAAAAAAAAAAAAAAAAAAAAAAAAAAAACAGAAATAGCATTCCCAGAGGAATTCAGTCAGATTATTTTTTATAAATATTTAACAGTAAGAATCCTAAAAATATAATTCAGTGCGTGAGTTCCCTATGATCATGAGAGCCGCTCCAATCAATCCTAGTAGGATACAGCAGGCCACGATTTTTGTTAGGCCGTATTGCAAACAAGGGTCAGGCTTGTCACGCCCAGGGTTATTTCATCGTGAGATCGTTTGTGACAAGGGGAGAGAAACTACTCATTAGTAAGCGCTGGGCAGTTAGGTGTAGGCCTACGTCATCTCGGCCTGAAACTGAGAACTATTGAACTATCAGGTCGATGTGTCATTGACACGTTTCCTTAACGTGCATAACGTCCCAATAACACATTTTAAATTGTGTTTTATTTATTTTTTCTTTAAAATATTATTTTACAAATCGGATTATCTGCTAGGAAGGTGAGCGGCTTGAAGAGCTTAGTCAAGATAAACAAAAGAAAGTCGTCCTGTAGGAAAAGAACATACGATATTAAATCACAAATAGTAGGCCTACTTCTAAAATCTAACAAAAATGTTTGTAATTAATATTTTGACAATGGTGTATTGTATCGCTATTGAGTAACACTGGTGTATTTTTTTTTTTTTTAATTTTGACTTTTTTATTTAATTATTTTTAGACTGCGTATATGTACAATGCCCCTCTCCTCTCTGTCATGGACTGGTGTGTGCATGTCCTTGGCACATAATATTTAGGAATATAGAAGTGAAATGGCCGGTAGAACAGCGAAATCAGTCACACACGCCAGCAAAATGGCTTTCCTGGCCATCAACATGGCGGAGACACCTACCGCCAATCAGCGTAAGGTGGCTACCTTGCTAGCCAGCAGCCGGTCCAATAGGAAACCTGCCGTAACATGCAGGGACCAAACACAGTCGGGGCTGGTATCAACAACCTCCGGCAGCCAATAAGCGGCGAAGTTCGCCCGTATAAAACGAGCCGCCACGTCATTTCACGTCTGTATCACTAGTAACCGATGTAGGCTACAGTTTCATTGGATGTGTAGCTGTCTTGGTCTGAAATTACTCCGAGATATTTGTTTTGAATTCTTTGGACACCAGCCAACATTACTACAAGATGCTCTGCCAATCAAGAAGGTACTTGTCTCTCATTGTCACATTATGTGATTCCATTGGCCGTATCTACGTATGTCATTTACTTCTGTGACCAATTTACGGAAGATATTTTGTCACTCTACCGTGGAACTTATGCTGTTGGACAGAAGCGTTTTCCGCAGCAAGCCACGACATTGTCGGGCCAAGAGAGGCTTCGAACGAAACTTCAGCCATTTGGATTCTATTCTGCCGCCAGAAAGTAACGCGAATTTTGCACGTTTCTATTGTCTAAATTAATGAAATACATTATTAAATATCATAGAGGTAAGCATATTCAAGAGACGGCTTCTTGTGACGTATTTGAAGTCGCTTTTATGGATGTCACATTAATGGGGCTGAGGTTATTTACATTCGTGTTTATTCTCCTTTAAATGATTTAAACATTTCAGATGTTTAAGCAAAAATGCTGTGTAACTAATAACATTGGTTAACTACTTGTTTGCTGGAAACAGGGGCTTGATCACGAACGAGTAACGACTCACATAACGCTAAGTTGAACAGGAGGTCGCCATGTGTCATCCAAAAAAGGCGGCTTCATTTATATCCCAAACATTTCCGTAGGCACGGCCACTCCCTATTAAATGTAATGACCACAGCACATTTTTACCCGTCATTGAAGTTGTTTCTTACTGTTTGTTCGATGTTTTGAACTCAGCGCGCATTAAGTTTCTCTTCTCTGACTAGGCTTTGGTAGTCCGTTTACATTTTTTTAAGCGCCAGACGGCGAGTTTCGTCTGCTAACAGCAGCATGCCCTGCTCTCAAGCAGGGTAGCCAGGAGTAGATTGAGTTGCTGTTCTCGTGATTTGTTTGATGGGGCAAATTTTACTCGGGTTAATATTTGTACTCCGTAAGCAGACATTTTGTCCTGCCCACTCTACCCTTGTGAGGTTTTATAACCACCTTTAAAGTGTCAATTGGAATACAATCCAATGTTCTGTCAATGCACTTATCTCCGCACGTATGGGAGGAATCAAGCGGACGTCGTCTACACATGGAATTGCTGATAAAATCTACGTGTATTCACAGACTAACTTCCGTGATTGATACTACGTAGGCAGATTTTCCAATGGTACAGTCAGGAATTAATTTAATAAATATAAATATAGACCCGAAAATTTCGCGAATTCAATCGTGATGACGTTAAATTTCAAGCTCCTGTACAGGTTAATTACTTTTGCTACTGGATTTCTGTTACCGAAACTCTTTTTTTGAGGACTTTGAACCAATAGCAAACCTGCACGTAAACACTCGCAGACTCTCGCGCTATTTTGTCAGGTGTATTTATTTATTTATTTAAGTCTTCAGAGGCACAGTTAAGGTATAGTCGCCTTTTCTTGCTCTGGACCCATAACCAATAACTAGGGCCCGGTAGTTTTCGCGAAAAGATTTTTGCACCACTTTGTTTCAGTGTCTTTACGTGCACACCTGCAGCTCAACTGCATGGCTATTGACAGAGTGTTTTTGTGCATAGTTATTGTTCATTTGACTGTGCCAATCAGTACACGGATAACTGGCACACAACACGTCTGTGATTTGCGGGTTTAACCTTCACACGCTGGGAGTTACGACATCCAATCACTGACCACATAGCAGAGATGCAGGTGCGCACGTGAGGCACTGAAACAAAGTGCTGCAAAAATCTTTTCGCGGAAACTACCGGGCCCTACTTACTAATAACTTATAATTTCACAGTGCAAAAATCACATGAATAAAGGTTACGTAATACAAATAAAAGTATAAGAATATAACTTCACATTATACTACCAAATTTTACACAAAAATAATCAACTCACACCTTCACTCACTCATTCATACACATGCATAATACAAAAATAACATAAATTAAATCAATTATCTCACAATATTTTTCACTCGCTCATTTACTCATACATATGTAAACATAACTTCTCGAATATGTAGCTTCATCTGCTCATCCACCGGAGTGAGTAAGATAGTACGTATATACTTTTCTCTTAAAAGTACTGAAATTTTTTATATTCCTGCGTTCAGATGGCAAAGCGTTCCATGCTTTAGACGCGGCAGTAGTAAAGGAGCTCGAATAGTATTTGGCCTTGTGTAACGGCATTAAGAGTTTATTGTACAACTGGCCATTCACTAAAGCAGCAGCCAATTAACAATAAGCTGAAGACACGAGTGTAACACAGGTCTGTAGAGTCTAGCTGGCAGGCCGTTGAACCCACGAAATTTACAGGTCTCTAAATATTAACATTATTTAAATATATCTTTGCGTTTGACTAAGTTCACCCAATCCACAAGTTAAAAGCGCATCGCCCTCTACCACGGGGTGTAGTGCACGTTAATATTTTTTTACGAATAGGCATGGCAAGGGCATCCGTATGTCGCCGATAACGGTCAGCCAAAATACAGTGGCAAACAAAATAGCTCACGAGTTTGTCACTTGTTTGTCAGCTGCCGCACTGGGGAAGAAGGAAAGCAATTGTGTACTTGTGTGAAGTCTTTTTACTTTCACGACTAGCGAGTTACTTCCTTGTGAGTATATCTACTGCACTGCTATAGGTCGTTCGGTATACAGTGAGCACTAAAAATTTAACAATTGATAAATATCACTAGCTGTTACTGCATATAATTCTACACTAACTCCAGTTGCCTTTCTACTCCAGTGGTTGGCTGTAAAATAAAGCAATATAGCTCCATGTATTTTCATATTTAAATATAACAATACTGAATCAAAAGCAACCGAAAACGACATAATTTTGTTTTATATAGTTAATAAACTTTTATTTTTTACAAACTATACAGATACTAACGACTGCGCAATTTATCTTACACGTGCAAACATCATGTGTAGAGATGATGGTTTATCGCGGGAAAAGTTGACTGTTTGATGGATTTCAATACACGTCCAGCTTATCAGAAGATTACTGGCTTTAGCTTGTACTTGGAGCTGTTGCTCTATTTGACTGAGCCAATAAGAATCCCGCTGTTGTAATATTTGATGCCTGGTATTGGTCTGCAGACAGTTGCGTTGTGTCAGTGTTTTCAA
>PNEQ01069689.1:40236-97882 GCA_003012365.1 Medauroidea extradentata | reverse complement strand
CATGTGACGTGTCCAGAGAGGTTAGATATTTCCTGTCGTTAGCTGTTACGCGCAGAAAGATACGAATTGGCCGAAAATGAAACTTTAGCAGGGCTTTTATGAGTGCTCACTTTATCCCGGACTGCGAACTAAACTGTTTTCACCGGATTATGTCAGGCTCACTTTCAGAAATGTGCTGTATTATTATATGCTTATTTTAAATTATGAGAATATCCCGTTTATCTATCTTTCCTGTTTATTTCATAATTGTTCATATATAAATATTCCGTACTTAATACACAATTTTGTATTATGTCTCAATTTAATATTAACCAGGAACGATTTGTGTTATAGATGGCAATACTCATGCTTATTGTAATTTTATATCGTATTTACTTCTTTCATTATTCTTTTCTCGGTGGGTTTTAATGTTCTGTGGTCTTTGATTTTTTTTTAGTGGTTAAGTGTAAGACAAGATGGTTAGGGCCTACACCTTAACTTCGCCACTGTAAAAATAAGTCGCAAATAAATAAAAATAAATAAATAAAATGTAAATACTGCGATCATAGATAATTTTTTTTTTATTTTTTTTTTATTTTTTTTTTTTTTTTTACATTTACGCTGCAATAAATACCTGAAATCCGAAGCTATGAATATATCGATTTTGATACATCTAATCAAAGCGAAATTTCTTATATTCCTCATATTTCGTCGCATGATTTCACATAAACAAAAAATCTAACAATCCAACGTGGTGTGTTGTCAAAAGTAATCTTAAGATGTAAGGAATGTATGCGTGTGATGCTAGGATTTTTTGTTAAAATATGATGTAGTAAAAAATTTGAAAAATTGAATTCCGAAACGTTTATACAGTGCTGTCGGCAGCCTATAAAATTATATTACATTTAACTTAATTGAGTGTTTTAATGCCTCCAAATACATCAAGGCGTTGGTAAGAGGACATTGTAGATGAAGGGAGAAGAAAGTTGAGAATAAATCGACATGTAAGAGTACAAAGGAACCACCGTAGCATTCGCCTTGAGTGATTTTGAAGGAAAAGCCTTAAAAAACGATATCAGCACAGCCAGACCAGGATTTTAACCCAGGTGCTCTCGATTGAAAACCAAATATTTAACAAATGCACTACATCACTCGGTATTACCTTTAAAAAAATTACAAATTTATCTCCTGTTACTACAATCGTCTTATACGTTACCCCACTTACTGCCTTTGTAATTATTTTACATCACACTAGTCACAAGATTCCAATTCTTCTTCAGAGCTGTCGACCAATGTAGTGGAGAACTGTCTGAGCCAAAATAATCAATCCATGTTTCAGTGACGAAGCGTAGGGCAAGTACTGATTGGTAGAGCCACGACTTTATGGCGAAAATATTTTTGTCCCACTTTGTTTCAGTGTCTCACGTGCACATCGGCAGCGATGCTTCATGGTTATTGGCAGCGTGTCTTTGTTCAGACACGTCTCTCATTTGACTGCACTAATCAGAATCAGGCGAATGTGTCACCATACGTCTGTGATTTGCCAATAGAACCTCAATAAAAGCGAGAGTTAAAAAACCCAATTACTGACCGTGAAGCATAGATGCATGTGTTCACACAAGACATTGAAACAAAATGGTGCAAAAGTATTGTCGCCACAGAATCGTGGCTCTACTGATTGGCAATGGACATACACATTTCTCTGTTGCAGACCGAACCATTACTAATAGATAGAGACCTGAAAATTTCGCGTTTTCATTTGGGCATAAGCTAGAATTCCAACATCTCTAGCGTATGTTACTTTCGCAATTGGCCTTTGACTTATTTGACACTTCCTGTATGTATTTGAGCCTATAGTAAAAATGTATCTAATACAGACCTACATTACTTTAACAGCAAAGCAGCTAATGAGCATCTTATGTCTGCTTCAGTTCACAAATATTCTTGCAGACTAGCCTACAGGTAAGTGAACCCGCAAATTTTTCCGGTCTCTACTAATAGAGGCAGGCACTCTCCTCAGCCAATAGAGTGTAAGAAGCGAGGAACAATATACACTCGGTCTCTGTAACAACTATCGCGTACTTGAAGTTTACAGTCGGATCTTAAACAGATTGCCTTGGAACATGACCATGCCTAGATACTGACATGATTATTTAATTTTACGTACATAAATTATTATTCACTGATTGGCTGTAAGTACAGCTCTTTATTAGTAGCGTGTGGTGACTGTGTTTGCAAGCTAAGCTGCATTTGTTGTCAACGGTACGTGTTTACTTCGTCGTGTACACGTAAGCCTCTCAGACGTAGTTGTGCAGCGGATATCATACCACGTGTATAATCATGGCCGTCCTTAGTAGAAGGCCGGAGTCTTGAATGTGGCAACACTGCATCGGGGGCCTGCTGCTTGTCACTTCTTGGCCTCCCTAGTCACAGCAACGTGTATATATGCAGCTTTAGTGGCGTGTATACGTCTAATCTGACTAGGGCAGCAAATGAGCGACCAGCAGCAGCAGGCCTCCGATGCAGCGTTGCCACATTCAAGACTCCGGCCTTCTACTAAAGATGGCCATGGTATAATGGGTGCCTTGCAGTTAACTCATGAGCGACAGCATTATCTCTGTTAGACCCAGTTGTACAGTTGTTACACATTCCTGCTGCGTGCACCGAGATTGTACAGCACTGAACAAACACCAGCATTCCTTGTTTGTAATCACCACACGCCACTGTTGGTTATGCGAAAATGATTTACCAACGGACGGGGAGGTGGATTTTATTCAAAGTGACCTTAGCTACTTTCGGGCAGTAGCCAGTGTGTTTGTTATATAAAGTTAATGATTAATTTAGTTATCAGTAGGGTCCCTTAATTTTCCACGGAAAGATTTTTGCAGCAACTTGTTTCATTGCCTTACGTGCACATCTGCAAATCTACTTCATGTTTATTGGCAATGTGTCTGTGCAGAGGCATCACTCATTTGCCTCCACCAATCAGACTAAGGTTGTTGTGACACCTATGTCTGTGGTTTTCTAGAAGATTCCCAAGACAAGCGAGAGTTAAAACTTGCAATCACTGACCAGGAAGCAGAACAGCAGGTGTGCACATAAGCCACTGAAACCAATGCTGAAGCCAAACGCTACAAAAACCTTTTTCGCCATAAAATCATGGCTATAGTTACGTAAAGTTAATTATCAATTTGCTTAACAGGTGAGGTGAGCAGATCCATAATTTTTACAGTACACAATCCCAGGAATTTTATTGAAACAATGATTCCCTTGTCAGTTTTTTTCTAATATTGTACAATATTCTGAAACGTTGTAACATCCACCCTCCCCATCAAGATGTTCGTACCAATGACCTCGTCTCTGTGAAGAATGCCAACCTTTGTTCGCTTATGAAGTCAACTTTAATAAGAGACATCAAACATTGAAGTCGGTTAGAAAATATCTTTTTTGCGAAACTGTTGTTCGTTTTTTTTAACGTGCTTGTTTTGGAAATAAAAGCACATCTCAAGGGAAGGATTTTTTATTATTATAAAAAATTACGCTAGTTAAAACACAGTTTCCGAGACCACCAACAGCTATGAACTAATTTTTCACCCATTCGTGTTTCATACTCCACTATCCGGATTACCCAAGGGTCCTAAAGCAAACTTTGCTACAGGCTTTACAACAATAAAAATACAGAGTTGGCGTTAGCTTACCATAGTTCCAGTGATTTGGCGGAAACACTGCGAGACAGTCAATAATCTTAATAGTGCATGTAGGTAAATAAACGTTGAAAGCATCAATTGATATCTACGCTTTTTTCGAAGCCAATATGGATAAAATTCTCATACAATGTTACTCACACTCTCGTGTGGCTTTCTTTGTTAACGGTGCCTCTTAGCCAAGGCCATCCCGGCGCCCGGCCCCCATGGGCGAGGGGAGAGATCACGCTCTGCCGCGCAGTGTACTTTGGCTAACAGTCTGTTGGAACCGCGCGAACCCTTTCGCGGAACGCAGAACTGCGCCTCCATGTCACCTACCAAAGGAAGACAGAAGCTAGCGAGAGAGCCAAGGGCCACCCATCCCCGGATCTCGCCCACTTACCTGTCCCCCGACTGAGACCCTCAGCTCAGTCTCCTCTTGGTTTGAGTCGGGGCCCATCTTACCCCTAACAGACTCACCGGGCCTGCTCCCGGTCACTTTCGCAGACTACTCGTCGTCCTTTCTCAGGGGAGGGTCCCCTCCAGGCCTGCCCAGCATATACTCAATGAGAACCGTAGATAATGGTATTTGCCAACTTTACGAGTAAATATTTATCCACAATTACTAATTCTTTACGCATGATCTCTTGCGCCACAGTTAAATGCACGAGGTTCCGGCGTCAGAGATTGTGCCTCAGAAGTTCGTAACACTGGAAACAATTTAGATTAAAACGTTGGCTAAAATTATTGTCTAGGATTGCTATTGTTTAACTTTCGCAAATCGGCTTCAAGGAACCTACAGTTATAGATTCATACTTTTAGCGTTGAATTATGTACCACGCCCTCTTAGGCTTTAGGACAGTGCAGTACTATGATCACGCGATCTTCTCGCCCTTATCAGTCCTTCGCTGTTGGACCTCCAACGAAAAAAAAAAAGCTCCAAGTAACGTGGTGTTTTAATTTTTTTAAAATTAATATACTGAAACGTTAACAATGGCTGAAGTTTTCACAAATACTGGAAGGGGAAGTGATACGATTTTTGTCGACACTTGACATTTAGGTCTTAGCGCTGGTGAGAGATAGCTAGATGTGAGTATGGAGCAGCGCCGGAATGAAGGAGGTGAGAGAAACGGGAGATCCCGCCGTCCAGTGGTATCGTCCGGCACAACTCTCACATGCGGATATCCGGGGACCGACCCCGCTGGTAATCGAACCCGGATCACCTTGGTGGGAGGCGAGTGCTCTAGCCACTGTGCCAACCACGGTCTCAATAGCATTAGAGCTACGGTTGGTGCCAATTTCTTTGTATATTTTAAGAATTTGTTTTTTGTGGTTTTCTGACTTAACACGAAACCGACTGGGAAATATTTTTATAAAATTTTTAAATACGATTGCGAATATTTTTACATTTAATGTTTTGCATCATTTCAATGTCTTATGTGCAGATCTGCAGCTATACTTCAAGGCCATTGATTGGATGTTTTTAACTCTCAGCGACTTGGGGTTGTATCAACAATTTACAGACGTTTGGTGTCGCAGTAACTTGTTCTTCATTTATCTCTAAGCTTTTTTTCTTTCCCGTTGTTGAAAATGGTGTAAATTGTCATTTTTAGGTACCAATACTTGGCGCAGAATATTTTAAAAGGTATAGACGTTTACAACACACATTTCTCTTTAAAATTTATGTCTGAAATGACAGGGTCACCACTGATTGTCTCATAGAGGCGAGGAGGAGACTACATGATGGTTCACTGACCTACGCCTAGAGGCTAGGGAGAGGCGTGATACGCGTTCTGTATCGTCCTTATCGCTTCCGTACTTCTAGGCCTCGGACGCTTAAAATACGTCTTCCCAGGCGGCCAGCAGTAGAAAATGTCATAATTTCATATTTGTTACTAAAATCTTTCAGTCTGGTGATAATTTCATCCAACAAAAAAAAATTATTTAACTATGTTTGTTACGTACCCAAAATAAAACGTACTCACATAAATATTATACTTAACAGTCACAGAAAATCTTATTAGGTTCTTCATGACGACTAATATTACTCGTATAAAATTATGCATATATTTTTTTTTTGTAATTCGTGAAAATCACTAAATGTCTAATATGATTGGGCTCCTGTTGTTCATTCAGGCTTATTATTGGCTGAGAGATACAGGCCCTGTTGGCTTACTCATACCACATGATGATTTTCTCATCAAGCAAAGTTGCGAGACTTTCTAGTATACCCATCTATAATTAGAGCAGTAGGCCTACACAAAATAATGACTTTGTTGCTGTGTAACTTTGAACAAGTGATCGACAATGTGCAGACATTAACTTGTGTGTAGCAAAGGGATACAAAGCGGCTCGAGATAAGCAACGAAGCAGGGCCTCAGAAATTTGTTCGATTAACCGCAAGACAACATCCCGATCGTTGCGGTGCCCAGGCCGAACCTGTTCCGTGGAACGGGATTTAGCCTTTTCCCGAGCCACAGAATATTTAGGAATACAGAAGCGAAATAGTCGGTAGGGCAGCAAACTCGGTCACGCACGCAAGCAAAATGGCTTCGCTGGCCAGCAACACGGCCAGCCAATCTTCGTGACGCGGCTGCCCTGCGAGCCGGCAGCCAGGCCAATAGGAAGCGTGCCCTAACACGCAGTAATCCTATAAGTAGGACCCCCAGTTTGCAGTGCCTTACGTTCACATCTGCAGTTCTGATTCGTGGTCATTGACAGTGTGCCTTGGTGTGGAGGCGTCACTTATTTGACGTCGCCTGTCAGAACAAGGTTGCTACGACACCACACGCCTCTGTTTAGCGAATATAACCCCCAGACGCTGAGATCCAATCACTGATCACGAATCAGAAAACTGCAGACGTTCACATAACGTGTTGAAACACAGTTGTTGGGAAAATTATTTTCGCGCAAACTGCCGGTCACTATTACTGCAACACCACATTATTTGCGGGTAGAACCTCAAACATCACTTGCCATCATTAGCGTAGCCGAAGCCGCGGTGGTCGAAAGGTCAGACCATTCCTCTCCCACCAAGGCGATCCGGGCTCAATTCCCGGCGGTGTCGGTCCCCGGATTTTCGCATGTGGGAATCGTACCGGACGATACCGCTGGTCGGTGAGTTTTCTCGAGGGCCTCCGTTTCCTCCGCACCTTCATTCCGGCGCTGCTTCATACTCACCTCATGTCACCAACGCTTAAGACCAAAATCTCTCACTCACTCAAACGTAGCTGGAAATGAGTTCGTTAGGCATTGAAACAGATATTTAAATGCCAAAATTTCTATACCACAATAAGAGTCTCTGAACGGTATAGACCTTTGTGTTTTCGTGTTACATTTTAATATCATGACTCAAATTGTAATAAAAATGTATGCGACTTGTTAGCTTTTGTCAACTTTTTCTTGTTTGTAAATTTTCATGTAAAGAAGGAGGCCGCAGAAATTTAAAATGACCTTATATATTCATAAACAACTGAAAATTTATGTTACCTTCTACTTACTGGCAGGTGGACATTCCTTCATATATTAGAGGTCTAGCTAGAAAAGTAAATGGGGAAGATGGCAGTGGCTAGATTACACCACGTAAAAGAAAATATTGGAATGTGCTGGATTTTTATTTTTAAATTATTTTCCGTTACACAAATGTTATAATGTTCCTTAGTTGGTTATACAATATTTTCCGTCCTATTTTGTAAATTACTATTGCTCAATGGTGTAGGTAGTTTTTGGTGGGTATGTTGATACGTCTAAACATTTATTACAGAACTGTCATTATTAAATATATAATTTTTATTTTTATTTTAGAGGGTTTATTAACGTCCCTGGCTTAGTAAGGGACAGCTTACAAACTATATTAACCTAGTTAAACTACATAAATATCCATGCCGAACTGGGATTCGAACCCAGGACCTTTCGCACCGTAGGCCGGTGTGGCGTGCTACCTACCGCGCTACAGAGGCCGGCTACACATAGAAAAACATAATTATATTTTGGAAATTTCTATTTCTATTTTTTTTTTTTTTTTACTTATCAAACTTCAACTTTAAACATAATACGTGAAGATTGGCCACCCCTTCTCCTCGGGCAAACCCTAATCTTCTCTATACCACTGGTATAAATTAACAAGCAGTATTAAATATAAAAATGTTCTTTCTTTTCAAGTATCTTACCCGCTGATTTGTAATCTTGTTTTATTAGTTTACGTTTTACTACCCTTAATTCACCGCACGGTATAAAACTACGTTAGTGAAAAATTCTGGCATAGGTTAAGTACCTACATAAAAACTGCTGAAACTTGGGAACAAAAGGCACGCAGAAGTTTCACACGGCTGACTTTACCGACGGACAACATCATTTCCATGAGTGTATTAGTCAACAAACCAGGAGGGGAAGTAGGAAACCGGCGGAGGAGAAGGCGCCGACCTTCACTACAGGTTGTGATGGACCAGCTGTTCCATTACCTGGCCTGAAAACATCGGCCGCGTCGTCAAAACAGCAGCCTTGTCCACATTACACACCCGCACGCGTATTTTCCTCCTACAAGTAACCGTCGACAGGTACTACGCTGAGATATTTTGCGACACATCAGCAACCATATTGAATTATTTTACTTTTCGGTTATTTTGAATTCTGAGAAGAAAACTGTACAATTTACGATTATAGGATGAATTTAATTTTTCTTGCGCTGCAGTACAAATATCGCAGTTTACCTTTAAACTTACATTTAGATCGCAATCAGCCAAATAAATTAAGACTATAAAACATTTATGTGGCTAATTGCGACCTAAATGTATGTTAAAAATTTAAATACTATGCTTTAACTGTAGTGCAATATAAATAGAATTAACGCTATAATTACGAATTTCACACTTTTCTTAACAGAGTTTTAAAAAAGTCTAAAAATAGAATATTCCAATATGTCGACGGGTGTCCTACCTTAAATGGTGCATGGAAAAAAGAACTTTTAAATTGCAAGTGATGCCTTTTAGAATGGCTACTATGGTTACTTGCATTACGTCAAGGCCAGTTTACACCGCAAAAAATAACTGTGACAATGTTGCTTATAAAATGTTAGTTAGAAAATGTTATCAACAAATTCTAAGCTATGGTACACTATTTTATAGCAATGTTGATAGCAAATGTGTTATTAAACTTGCTGAAAACACCGATATCACTAACAAAGTTCTAAGAGTTGTGAACGGATGTTAATAGCAATGTTGTTGATAAAAATGCCAACAGCATTGCTGATAACATTGCTTTTGTTACCAACATACTTTGATCTATACTGCCCTAGAATGGGCCGAGAAAATAATGTTATCAACATTGTTGGTGACAAAGTTATTAACATGTTTTTAAAATTCATAACTTTTGTTGCTGGCAAATGTTATCAACAAATTGTTGGCAACAAATGTTATTAATTTTTTATAAATTTTAACAAAGTTACTAACAGACTGTTGGCAACAATGTTGATAACATGATGTCAACAATTTTCAAGCATTTCCGTATATTCACGAAAATATTTACAGAAAAGTACTGTAATTTTACGGAAGTGTCTTCCGTAATTTTTGTTTACGGAAGTTTGTCGGAATTGCCAATTTACAGATGCTTGAAAGTAAATTTCCATAAATTCATGAAAATATGTTTCTACAATTGTAAAGCATATTTTATGGTGTTTTTTTTTTTAAATCCTGATATTAATGATTACTATGACGCCTAGAGTTAATGTGCATGCACACTGATGCGAAACGAAGAGAAGAGATGCGGAGCGACGAGCAATTCAGCCAGGGACTCGTATCGCGCGCATGGGCGAAGGGCCGAACAGCCCAGTAAGTGACTGAAGTGTTCCGAGGAGGCCACACACATCTCTTATTCTCCTCGCTTCACTTATCCTGCAGTGGCCGACCACACATATCACTACATGGAACTTATCACGACTGAAAAAAACTCGCACCTCTTCTCTGCGTTTCGCGCCAGCGAGTAAACACCCTTAAAGTATTTCTATGCAGTAAATTTTTTTTTCTCATAACGGTACTGATAAAGTTCTGTAAATCCGGATATCAAAAACAAAATTTGTTTATTGTTAAGTTGGTCTCTTACCAAACCATGGAGCTCGTGTCATTGAGGTACTTTGGTTAGAGTGTCTGCCTTGTGACTTCAAGGTTGTGGGTTCGAATCCTAGCTAATTCGAAACATTTTTCAGGATATTAAATGGTGTGTCAAGGCCTTGAGAAAACGTAACAAATAATGCTGTTTAATATTTCTGGAAACTTGAGTGCCAGTAATTTAAAGAAGATCAGTTTTTGTGAGGGGAAACGGATTGTCCGTAATTTTACGGAGGGTTCCGTTATCAGGTAAAACTGAGTATCCATTATTTTACGAAAGTTTCTGAATAATTTTTTACCTGTACTTTTCCGTAATTTTACGAAAAAAATTTTCTAACAGTGTAGCTGTCTGCAGACCAATAACATGCATCAAATATTACAATATCGGGAATATTATTGGTTCAGTCAAATATGGTAACATCTCCAAGTACAAGCTAAAGCCAGTAATCTTCTAGTGAGCTGATAGTGGATTGAAATCCAGCAAACAGTCAAGTTTTCCCGCGATAAATCATCTTCTTTAATGATGAGTAGAGCCACGATTTTACGGTGGAAAGATTTTTTACACCATGTTTCAATACCTTATGTACACATCTGCACCTCAGCTGCTTGTTCAGTGATTGGATGTTTTAACTCTCAGTGTTCTACTGGCAAATCACAGATACATGATATCAAAATTGCCTTATTCTTATTGGTGCAATAAAATGAGACATGCCTAAACAAAACACGCAGCTAATAACCATGTAGCAGAGTTGTCGATGTGCACGAAAGGCATTGAAACAAAGTGATGCAAAAATTTTCCGCCACAAAATCGGGGCTCTAATGATAGGTAGGGGCACGTGAATTTCGCGTTTTTGTTTTGTTATTTCGCGATAGGCCAGAATCCACTAGCCTATACTCACCCGAACACACACTGTGTCATTGGTTCAGGGCCTTCGTACCACTATGTGTCCACATTACAGTATGCCTATAGGAGGTATTTGACAGTTGAGTAGTCCATTTCCAAAACTCACGTTGTCCACTTCCACTAAAACTGACCAAATGGAGAAAAGCTGATTTGCAAGCACTTTATGGCATGACCAGAAAAAATTTTCAAAGCGCGTATGTTATTGAATAAGGCTAGTTTTGCTTTCCATCACCATGTTAACTTCAGCGCACATTTAAAAGCCACAAAAAAAAAAACTGTTCATAACTAATTATTCCTTGGTGATGGACAAGGCGAATTTTGGAACTGAACTACTCAGTTGACATTACACAGTTGCTTGTAAAAGTCCTTCAACACCGCCACAGATACATAAACTAGAGGCCCAGAAATTTCTACGGTTCAACGACCATCCTGCTGGACTCTACAGTCCTGTGTACTTGTCAATTAGCCAGTGTGTGGCCTCAAGGAAGAGTTTCACCAACACTCATCAAACAACGAAAGTAATGAACGTGTACAGGATTTTGAAATCGAACGTTTTCTGAAATTAATTCGCGAAATTTTCGGGTCTCTTCACATAACTGCCGACCAACAGAAGAAGTCAGACGAGAACACAGCAATTTGGAGTCCAGACTGCTATCAGATAACATCGCGAAATTTACAGGTCTCCGGTAATAACAAGTAATCTGCTCCAAATGACTAGATTACCAGTCTATAGGGGATATGACACAAATAATTCGAAAATTAGAGTATCTTGCTGTCAAATACATAGGGCTACGCTTTTTATTGACAAGGAACGAGGTATGGCAACAGCAGGCTGACACAAAAATCAGTCACGAACACTACAGGACAGGAAGTTTTCGCGAAAAGATTTTTGTACCACTTTGTTTCAGTGTCTTACGTCCGCACCTGTATCTCTGCTGTGTGGTCAGTGACTGGCTGCCGTAACACCCATGACGAGTCGCAGTTATCCGTGTACTGATTGGTAGAGACATGCAAAATTCGTGTTATCATTTGGTAGCAGGCTATACATCACTTTCCTATACGTAACAGAGCATAATCTGCTATTCAATTGGCCACGAACTTTTATATGTTGTCGTTTACGTGTGTTACGTCTTTACAGAGATTGGCCTCTCTACCGTGTAAGAATTCTTCGCGGCTAGTCACGACAATATCGGCCAGCGGGAGACGTCGAATGAGCCTATAGCCACTTGGAGTCTAGTCAGTTGTCAGAAAATAACTTGAATTTAGCATTTCTCTACTAACCACTATTAACTTGAGCTAATGCTTTACGTACTACTAGAATCTGACACCGGTATAAAATACTTCTGACACAACAGCGCCTGTTGGGATAGCTAGCGAAAACTGACGAACATGGAAATACCCTCGCTGCTAGTCAAGCGATACTTCTTTCTCATGAAATAAGAAATATGAAATGCACTTTTCGCAACTTGCTGTAGTCCCAATCATGTCATTATATAATTGTTTATCTTTTTGAATGATTACACAGAGAAAAAAAATTTTTGTTGGTGCAAACAAAATTTGTTTGAATCAACCAAATCATTTGTTTGTATAGAGGCAACGAAATATTTGTTTGCTCGTACCAAATAATTTTGTTCATTTGATTTGTTTGAGGTAAATAGCTGAATTTTGTTAGCAGTTCCAAAATATTTAGTTGGTCATAAAAATATTTCGTTGGACATATGAAACGCACATGCAATATTTTAAGAACTAAAAAAATTATATTTTACTAACGTAAAAATATTTTTGAAATTTTAAGACCCAAAAAAAAATTCAAGTTAGCCGTGCCGGGATTTGATCCATTACCCCTTCACTTGCCTCTGTCTGCTCATGACCTAACCAACTGAGCTTCGAACGCTATTATAATATTGAGGTTATTATTTGTATAGGAATAGTTGGTCCTAATATTAAATTACGGTTGCACTGCTTTATTTTGAATCATGTTTGTTTTCCTTCTGCGAAAAGGTAAACGACTTCAAATAATATTACCAAATGATTGCCGTGCACCGCAGCACAAGGAACGAGACGTGCAGCTGCGGACTGCGGAGTTTTTCAAGTTTATAGCATTTTCTTTTGTGATCGATCGAATTAACCACATTGAAATTGTTAGCCTTTAGCTAAAATTAAGATACTTGAATTATGCTGATTAACCGTTTAGACGTCCTACTTGCCTCACAAGCTTATATTTTGAAAGTTGAGGTAGCCTATACAGTGCTCGCCATCTTGTTGCTCACGCACGCCAGCCTGCCAACTTCCGCAAGTCAACCAAATGGATTTAGTTTCGCCAGCAAAATAATTTAGTCTATCGAAAAAAATTGTTGGTTCAAATTACATCACTCATAACTAACAATATTTTGTTGACAAGTTGTAACAAGTTGTTTGTTGACACAAAATATTTATTTGACGTCCTAAAGTATCGAAATATACTTTTGGCACAAACAAAGTGCATTTAAATGAATAATTTGGTCGAGGGAAATAATTAAATTTATTTGGAGGACTCTAAGCTTGGTCTTGCCAACAAAATATTGTTTAGCTAAAGCATGAAACATAACACTGATAACAAGTACAAAATCGTACAAAACTATTTTCTTTGATTTAATATTAACGAGTGAGAGTGAGGGATTTTGGTCAGCGCTTAACATCGAGGTCTTTAGCGCTGGTGAGGGGTGATATGAGGTGAGTATGGAGCAGCGCCGGAATGAAGGAGCGGGGGAAACGGGAGATACCCGAGAAAACCCGCCGACCAGCGGCATCGTCCGGCACGATTCCCACATGCGACCGACCCCGCCGGGAATCGAACCCGGATCGCCTTGGTGGGAGGCGAGAGGTCTGACCCCTCGGCCACTGCGGTCCCTTAATACTATCGAATTGTAAAAGGTTAGATTCCTTGTTGACTTCCGTGCCGCCCCTGGCTTCTTGGCTCCCTGGGTGGTCGCCTAGTTCCCCTACAGTGGCGTGTGGTGATCAGTTGCAAGGTAAGCTAGTGTTTGCTCACTACTGTACTTTCTCGGCACAAGCAACAGTAACCAGTGAGTAACGTGAAGGCAGGTCAAACATTATTTCAGTCAACATCTCATGAGCTAGCTTCGAAGCTTACATTATATATGTGTTGTGGCGTCTGCTGTACAACTACATCTGAGAGGCAAGCGGCTAGACGAGAAAGTAAACAAGTACAGTTTAGAACAAACACAGCTTACATTTCAATGCCTTCATTACACACCGCTGCTCGCCTGTATGGTATACAGCATCAACCCCGTCGAGCTTAACTGTGCATGTAGTGACTCAAGTGAAAGATTGGATCATATGGAGCTAAGTATGCCTATCAAGTGAGCAGTGGACTGTTACCCAGTTACTCTTCCAATCATCTTTATAAAAATAGTACTTAGGTTTACAACTTACATCAAAACCGTTTCACAACATACAAAGTCCAGGGGTAAGCCCTCAATGTTATAGACATTACTAAGGCATTACTCATATGCAACTTTGTCCTTGAACAAATAACGTGCAGATGAAATTGCATGAACTTTAATCTGAAGGTGAATATAAACAGTATACGAAAATAAAACAAACACACTCTTTTTTTTACAGGCGAAACCTGCAAAAGGTAAAATAACTTACGTGATATACACAGGAATATTTAAAATAAACACATACTTATGTGGGCGTATATGTGTGCATTAGTAAGAAAAAAACTTAGGCCTAAACAGTAGATGTACTTTGTAACGTAAATATAAACAACACAGAGACTAGAGCGAAATTGGAAAGAAAAGGTTGGTATCACTGACTAAAATGGTGGCACGCAAGATGAACGTTTGTAAACATGAGCTGGTTAACCTTGAGTCGACTGGAATGATCCTGCGAACCAAGTCTTCAAGCTAGACAGAAAAACTAAACCAAGGAATTTTCTGTCGTTACAACGGTTGCATATCTGCGTTACGAGGGATTCGGGGCTACTTGAAGCAGTACGAAAATTCACAACTAACACGTTTGTCTGCAAGCAATTTTGCTAGCTAATGTAGCGAAAATTACGTTGTTTGAGCATAATGTATTTTTTATTTGTTTAATCACTGTTTGCTAGATTTCAGTAATGTGTTTACTTGCCCAACGTTCTTAAGTATGCTTGTGACCCCCATTTGACTATACGTTAGGATTATGGTACGCATCTATTGAACGTTTGTTTTGTCTAGAAAATGTATAAAGGTGCATAAAAAGTCATCAAATAAGAAATACTGCAACACACGTCAGTGTTTTGAAGATTATATTTGGGCGGCATTTTTCGCTTTCTCATACAGAAGCAAGCAACGTTCTTACGGACTACGTTTGGCGTACAGGGTCTAGCCTTCCACCAAGGTGAGTCGGGTTCGATTCCCTGTGGGGTTGGGATCGCGCCGGACGACGCCGCTGGCCGACGGATTTTTGTCGGAGGTTGGGGGATCTCCAACTTCGAAAGCTGATCGCAAAGTTAGTAATCATGTGCCAATCAGAACAAGGCTTCTCATCAACTCATTCATCGCTTATTGACATCCACGAAAGAATACGTCTCAGCATCGTTGTAATTTATGCAGTCCAACAAATTCCCAATGCAGTCTGTTTTGACAATGTCGTGGATGGAATCAGGGCCAACAATAATTGGAATGTGGAAGGCACATCACTTTTTGGCCAGCATCCTAACTGCAATCTCAGCTGAACGACACCACCTTGTGACATTTATACTTGTGAACTATTCGCCGTGTAGTGAGACCTAAGCAAATCACAGTCGTATGATGCACTATTCTATGCAGACTACTTCGCACAATGCGTACCGTCCTGAAACCTTACGTATTTTAATCTGAGTAAAGACTTGTCTAGAAAATGAAAAATCCACTACGTGTTCCCGTCTTCGGGCAGGGCCACATCGTGTATGAGAGAAGGCCGGGGTGTAGGTTGGGCCGACTGCTCGACTAGCTAGACATGCCTATCGTCCGTCCGGCCCGAAGAATAAATGTCGTGAGGATGAGATGGGTGTGGAGCAGTGACGGAATGGGAAAGGCCGGTAAACGGGAGTTCGCCGAGAAAACCCGTTGGCCAACGGCAACATCCGCCACGTTTCCCACGTGCGAAAAATCCGGGCCCAGACCCGACGGGGGAGACCCCTCGACCACGCGGCCGCTAAAGACGTGTTTAGAATAATTTCAAAATCACAACCTTAGAAATACAGGGTGAGTCGGGATGAAAGGTACATGCTTTGAGGGGTGATAGTACTAGTGATTCTGAACAAAAGGTTTCTAATAAACATATGCCCTATTCTTAACCGTTTCAGAGAAACCGAATGAAAGCAAGGAACGGGAAATGTGCCCGTGACGGTAAATCACGATACTGTTATCGTATGTTTTGTTTAATTGTGTACATTTCCTCACAAAACATGTTCAAACACTCCACCACAAACTTCAATGCATTTTGCTCCCATCGGAGAAACCGTCAACATACTCTAATGAGCTCAGATCGGCAACATAGCAGCTGTCTATCAGTTCCTTGTTGTTTTCATTCGGTTTCTCTGAAATGGTTAAGAAAAGGACATATATTTATTAGAAACATTTTACTCAGAATCACCAGTACTATCCCCACTGAGTTGACTCCTTTATGAATGAAAAATTATGTAGCCTGCTTACAAATGCAGAAAATAATGCTGATAAACATATACACTTGAACAGTCACCTGCGCGTTAGGAGGCTCACAAACGACAGACATATAGTGGTGACCTTGAAGCGGGCATAAAATGCCGCATCGCCTCAACGACTCAAGAGCTGAACTAGCGCGCAAGGTTCCTGCTGAACGGTTTTAACTATGGAACACTAAGCGGTGTCGATATAATTTTATTGGTGTAAAGTCTGCAACTAAGTGCATTGCAGGTCGCAACCTGAGTTTCACATACATCCGGTTAGTATTTTTTAAAGCACGGAAGTCTGAAAAGGACGTTTTTAGCCATGTTGGAGGGCTTATAAAAGGTGTTTTAATGAGCATGGTGTCTTAACAACGAGGTTCAGACCTTGCCTGAGGTTTGTTTTCTTTTCGTACGTTGGCACAATAAACACATGTGGAATATTTTCGTAAAAAAAAAAACCAGTTTACGAACACATTGCAGCATATTTCAAGAGTGGGGTAGGCGGCCGCCTTAAAGAATAGCGCTTTATGTAAGTCAGTATTGGTTTGAATTACAAGATATTATAGGCCCCCAGAGGTTAAGTGATAAATAGGTAGGGATAGGAATATTTCGCGAGTTCAACGACCAACATGCTAGAATCCATTGTCCTATACATACTCAAGCCCCGTATATTCGTTCATTGTCTGTTGTTCCACTGAGTAGCAGCTAGTGGACAAATAGTCGGGGCTTGAGTATGCATATCACAATGGATTCTAGTCTACAGGTCATTGAATCAGCGAAATTTTCCGGGCCCTAGTGATAAATAATGTTCACTCAACAGGTGTAGTCTCAGTCATTAAGTGCCGACAGCAGTGTTTACTAGCCACGTAGCAATTTTTTAGTACCAGCAAGTGGTGGAAGACTGCAAATTGGCTGGCAGACGAAAAATCTAAGTGGGGCCTTGAGAAGTGCTCTTTTTACCATCAGTAATGAAGATAACCATGAAGGCCGGTGAGAGAAACAAGCACAGGTGAATGTAGCGGAGTGGAGCGGGAATATTTCGTTCAGTGTTGAACATCAAGGACTGAGAGTTAGTGAGTGATGTAAGGCAAGTATGGAGCAACAACTGAATGAGATGGCTGCAGTACGAGTGTGAAAATTAATCCACTGAAACACTACGCTGATATGCATATGTCAGCGTACAAACTGACTGCTGCTCGGATACTAACCTTGACTGTTGACAGGTAAGCTGGTATCTCCCCCCCCCCCCCAACCCTCCGCATCCGTTGTTTTATAGAAATAGACAGAGCCAGTGATATTCTTTGTGAAAATAATTTTGAACCAACTTGTTTAAATGTTTTAGGTACACATCCGCAGTTTTGCCTCAGGGTCAGTGACTGGACGAATCTCTTATGTCTTAGGGTTCTACACGTAATTCATAAACGTGTGGTCTCGCAGTAACATTATTCCGATTGTCACAGTCAAACAAGTGACAACTCTGTACAAAAACACACTGCCAACAACCATGAAGCAGAACTGCAGACGTGTACGTAAGGCGATGAAACAAGTTGACGCAAAATGCTTTTCACTAAAAACCAGTGGTTTTAGAGATAACGCATCTCTTTCTGGCGAAAATACCGAATTACTCCCATCGGCTTTAGCTAAAAAATGGTTTTGACCACTTGGTGATCCTAGGCAGGTTATATTAATGGGACTGATTGGTGAGACTATAACACCACCCCAGCTTAGAAGATCTGTATGTTACTCCTAGGACTAATGTACAGGAGGGCAGGTTCTGCAACAACATGCGGCATTTCTGCCGGAAAACATGCTGCTGGTAGTGTAGCAATAGTTACGTAAAATCATATGCAACCGCAGCAATAGACGCTGCATTATTGACTACCGAGAATTGGTGGACTGAGATCATCAGCTTATTTGGTGTTTCTGAGGTCTGGAAGAACGCTACGAGCAACATAGCGTGCGCATTACGCCTTATCCTAGCCTCTAGACGCAAGTTACTGATAATTGTTTATTACACGAAACTATTCATTTTTTAATATTCTGCGAAGAGAGTTCTATTCTCAAAAGGACTCCAAAACCACCACATTCCCCTCCCATTTTCAGCCGAAAAAACACAAGCGTAAAAATTAGTAAAGGATATAAATAAAAAGGAATAAGTAACACTCGCGTACCGTTCTGTGAGCTAGATTCCTAAGCGGCCCTCACTCACGTACTATGAGTATTTTACGAATAAATTTCTGTAAGCCGAAGCTCTACACACCGCTCGGCTACCTGGTCAAGCGAGCGTCTTTAGAGGTTGTATCGCATTTTCTACTTTAAAATTATTCCCCATTTAACTCCTTGGTTGTAAGCTAGGAATGGAGAAGTCCTTAAGAGGCCGTGGTAGATATATAAACGCTGAATTGTTCAATTGAAATCGACACTTTTTTAAAGTCAATATAGAAAAATTACAAAACAACAATCCTTGATAATTACATTTGCCAACTTTACGAGCAAACATTTACCCAGAATGATGCATTTGTTAAGCGCGTAGGTCAGTTTAAAATACTTTTCTAGTAAACAATTCTTTGTAATAATGTGCAAATTAAGCACATCCTTGCAATACTCAAATGGTATTCAGAAATTTAATTAAGAGCGAAATATTTGTTGCAGAAAATTCTTATGAAAAAGTGTATAATATACGAAAAAGAAAGACGCTACTAAATATTTGTGATTTACACCGCTATGAATCTCAGCCCTGTAGTATTATGTGGATCTTCGTACAGTAGTGAAAGGACATCTCTAGTGAAACTCTTGTAGTCGTGCTTATTCTCAGTATTCACTTTATTACATACAATCTGCCTCGTCCAGATACCCTCATACATGTATATCCTTATAAGTAGAGGCACGATTATTTCGCGCATTGATTCTAGGTCAGGTTGAATGACAATAATGTATACTTCACTACACCGTCTGTGATTAGACGACACCTATTTTAACACATCTTTGTCGACTGCAAGCCAGTGATAAATAAGGAAACAAGTCGTGGTGGTAACACGTGTTACTGTTAGAAAACCAATGGATATTTGACTTTGGCCAGTGTGTGTATAGGCCTGAGAAGTCTACGATGTTGCCAGATGAATACGTGAAATACTCGTGCCTCTACTAATAATATATGTGAAATAGTGCAGACAGCAGCTGTTGATTACATGTTCGCTGATACAGTGAAATGGGCCTGTATTCAGTTACAGCTTTATTATTGGCTCGGATATTTCCAGGAAGTATCGAGTAAGTCAACGGTCAATTGTGAACGTGATAAGTACATATAGTTGTTAAAATTCTGGTTTGCGCTTAAAAGAAAACGCGAATTTTTCAGGTCTCTATCAATAACGTATACTTCACTCCTCCTGTGATTAGACGAGAGCGGTTTTAACACACATTTGACCACTGCAAACCAGTTATAAATAAGGAAACAAGTCGTAGAGATATCACGTGCTACACGTGCGTGTACTGTTAGAAACCAATGGATATTCGGCTTCAGCCGGTACACGTATAGAACTGAGAAATCTAGGCTGTTGCCAGATGAATAAGCGAAATACTCATGTGTCTGCTTATAAGTAGAGACTGGAAAAATTCGCGGGTTCAATGACCTATTTGTGCTAGCTTTCAAAAATATTTGAGTACTGAAAGTGATAGCAGCTGTTTATTAGCTACTCGCTGAATAGTTACAGTCTTATTATTGGCTCAGCCTCCAGGCGAATACTGGGATATTTCCTTTCTGAACACATCGCGATCTCATTTATCTACATGTTAGAATCCATTGTTATATGCATACGTACTCAAGCCCGGTCTATTTGTTCATTGTTTGTTGTTCCAATGGGTAGCAGTTAATGGACAAATTGTTAGGTCTTCAGTGAATACATGATTCTGGATTATAATACGCAGGTTGTTAAATTGGCAGATTTTTTCCTGTCCTTTCTTATGACAAACTATAGCCGATTCCTTCCCCCTCTCCCTGAACCAATACCAAGAGCTCGTGAATTTGTTCGAGGTATGTAAAACACCTAAAAAATAAATATGTATTTTATACATTGACAGTTTAAGACGTACAAACACCGCAGCGCAAGTCCATGTTTGCTTATTAGAGAGTATTTCACAGTTCGCACGTAAGTTCCCGAAGTGTGTGTAAAACGGTCTCTGACGATGGATACTTCCGTTTGAACAGCGATTATAACGCCCGCGCCTTGCGGCGTGCCTTGTCCCTGACCACGGCAAGATTACCAACCTTGCCGAAATAATATCTCCACGTTTGGTCAGCGTGACACGCACCTGGTGAGACTGGAGTTTTGCTAGTCGCTGCTTCGCCTTGCTTTTCACACTTCGCATTTCTTTTTTCAGCGCCGCCATCGATCTCGCACATTTCTCGATAACTTTGAGGGAGAAGAACAATTTGAGTTCGGAGAGTTCCACGAATAATGTTCGCGTCTGTTATGTTTATTCAGAATCTTACCAGTAACGTAATTTTTACTGGGAACATATATCATATTTATATTTCTTAAATTTTTCTAAAAGGACAATTAAAAAACCATATTATTATAACGCAAAATTTACGGTTCTTTATTAATAGAGCCACTGATTTTGGTGAATAGAATTTTTCTCCAACTTATTTGAATGCCTTACGTGCACATCTGCTTCATGGTTAATGGTTGGTTGCATTAGCTCTCACTTCTCTTGGTGCTCTACCCGCAGATCACAGACGTGTGGTTGCGCAGTAAGTTCGCTTACACGTAACCGGTGCTTTCTGCATTAATCGATGGTTAACGATACGCAACTAAATTTAAAATGTTAAAAATTCATGCGTTTAGAAGGCATAGAAATTATTAACCATAAAACTTATTCCATAGCTGAATTACGCTCTCTGGTGACATTTTTACTTGATATACTCCTTCAGACTTCTCGTCCAACAAAAACACTACATTCAGACTTCTTCCCCCCCCCCCCCACCCTGGTTAAAATGCACTCACGCCTTACAACATATTTTCTACTATATATACACAGGAGCCTGTGTTTGTTTACTTTTCACGTGTGCTTTCCAGTTTTTCGTCTGCTGGCTGCTATATCTACCCTACAGCCGAGCAGGATAGACCTAAGTGGATCCTGCGTCGAGATCGAGGTTGAATATTTGGAGACAATACGGGCCGGTAACATTTTATCGCGTTACGTTGTTACCGATTTTATTAGAGTAATGTCTACACTATCGAGTAGATAGAGTACGGTTTTCATAAGTACATAATAAAACCTTGTCGCCGCTTTGAATTTCGTGTTACCGGAACGCGACGAACGAGATCGGGAATCAGGGTAGGAATAACATTTTGCAATTTAGTGTAGGGCCTAAGGCAAAGTACCTTGTTTAGCATACTCTTTCTTTAATGTACTCTTATTTACGTGCGGTGCAAATATTTGCAACACTGTCGTTACTCTTGCTGCTCCTCCTCCCCCCAACCACAACCTTGATTTATAAGAGGGGAGGGTGGTCCTAAAAAACCTGTGGCTACCGTAGTAGCTAACGTTATTATCTCGAAGTGTAAGCTTATGCAAATACAGTTCTAGCAGTGTTGGAGGACTCCTTAATGAGGGCGTTCACGTAAAATTTAAATTGTTTTAATAATTGTTATATTTGTACGAGATACGGTTTGTTTTGTAGACACTGTGACTACTTTTTACAGTAATGAAAATTTTTAAAAAGTTCATAGTTTCTGTATATTGACACGTTCAAGCCAAAATTTGCATAAAACGGTTTAATGAAAAAAAAAAAAAAAAAAAAAAAACGAAAACCAACTGACGTACAGAAATTAAATAGTTTACACTGAAAAGCAGTGTCAAAGGCTACGCCACTGCATTGATATTTTTTGTTTTAAAACATTGCAGAAAATTGGTAATATTTTATTTCAAATTCAGGACAATTTTCAAATATACTATAAATTTCCAATGCGTTTTTTTATACATTCCTAGATGTAGCGCTTTACACTGTTCTCCACTGGGAATAATTTCGTTTCTGTATGTCAGTTGGTTTTCGTTTCTTGTAAAAAACCGTTTTATGCAAATGTTGGTTTTGACGCGCCATTAAACCAAAACTGTGAAAGCTAGAAAAAAATACATAACCATGAACAGTTGTCATAATATATGTCTGTTAAACAAACCATATATCGATTAAATATAACAATTTATTATCAAAACAATATAATTTCTGCAGGTATTCCCCCTTAAGGGTGTCGCCTACCACGCACTTAAAATGCGTTGCAGCGTGTTCGTAAGCACAATTTTTACGAATGTATTCCACATGCGCCCATTGTGTCAATATACGAAAAGAAAATACACATCAAACTATGAGGAAAATGTAATTTCAAAGCATCACAATTATTATAAAAATCATTACGGAACCCCTCAAAATAGCTTTAAAAAAAAAACAGTTATTCAACTTTTTATACCTGAGAAAATTCTCACAGGATTTGTGTGAAACTACTCTAGAGACATGTAATGGACTTTGCTTCAATTTTTCCTCCAATAAAAAGATTGGGTCGCCACTGAATGTGAGAGTTAGGCGAGTGATCTACGATACCTCTATACGCCGTTTCAGTGTCTTGTGGTAGAGGCGATACCGCACCAGATGAGCCGGTCAACATCGCCCTTGGCACCGTGCCTCACTCACACATACACACGGCCAATAGGCGGGTGCCTTAAGGCCTCGCTCTTTAGTTTTGCAGGGGTTTCGAAGACATTTTTTTAAACGCAAATTAATACATATATAAAAATTCATCTTACAGTTTTAAACACTTGTATATCATTGTTTGTATCTGAATTTTTCTGTTGCGATACACAAAACGAATTATTAGACTTTTGCCTCTGAAATATCACATATTTTGTTATCAAAATAAGCCAAAATGAAGCAAAATAATGTTTGGTAGTAAACGGTACATTATTAAAAAAAAAAAAAAACGCTCTGCAAAAATTGTGTATCATGTGACTATACAGAGCCTCAAATTATTTCAAAGCATTAGGTTAAAAAAATATTCGAGTTATGTGCAGTTGCAAATACATAATGCAAACGTATAGTTAAAGTAATGACAGTTGAAGAACAATTGAGAGTACTTTTACAAAACGGAAATATTGTGTTTCAAATAATTACGTTTGCCATAAATGCGTATCACGTAAATAGACTGAACATAAGTCCACGTTATTAAAACACTTCTCTGTAATTTAAAATAGTTTGTATAAAATAGCAACGCCATTTATTGACGGAACTTGCAGTTCACTTACGAATGTTTCGCTGTAGCTATTTTCAAGGTTTTCCGAAGATATTTAAGACACAGCTGTTCAATTTTTACGAAATCATAGTAGTGCAAAATGAAACGATACTCAGAAATAGACAATTATCTGTATAGCTAATATATTTATTGGATCGCTGCAAACGGCCATCTTGATTTTGACTTTAGGTTTTAATTTGATCGAAAACGTAAAGTCAAGCCTGTTTGACTTTTTGCCAACTCCATAAGAAGACATGCTACGAAAGCTATTGTAAAATTAAATTCTAATTTTTTGGGTTGTGTAACCGCCTTTATTGTAGCCAGTGTGTGACCATGAATCGCAAGAAGAGGGGGAGGTCACGTCACGACCCAATAAACGTCTTCTCTTCGGAAGAGCCGGTATGTTGCGTCACTCGCAGATGCAGCGCCGGACAGGTGGATGTTGTTCCTGGAAACAACAAGAGAGAATAGCACATCGTACAAGACGTGTTGATGGAGAAGGAGGCTGGGGAGGGAGGTATAATGTATTCTGGCCGGTGTTGTCATTTCTTGCCGCTACAACATCGCATCTCTCGCCGAAGCCAGGTTCATGTTCGTCTCTCCGTGAGTGCCGCCGACACATCCACCCACTTATTCTGGATGCACCGCCGAGGAATTGAATGTGGAAGGACAGGAATAGCACTTGACAGTGATAACTGTCGAGCTACGTCCGCTTGGGTGCGAGTCTGTATGTAAACAAACCCCTTCCCGAACGGTTCGGCCTCTTTCTTATTTTTCTTATTTTATTTTTAAGCGTCAGTGGTGAAGGGTTCATTTGCGCCGTAGTCTACGCGCGTTAAAATCATCGCACAACAAATTTGGAACAACAGGTGTGCAAAATACTTTTATCTACAATTCATAAACGCATTTTTGAGAGTTATAGTCGGAAAAGGTGATACCTGTTGTGCATCTTGCGTCTAGAATCAATGAGCAGAGTCGTTGATTTTTATGAACTGAATTATGCATAGAGACCTCTGGTTTTCCTACAATTAACTTTTTGGGGCAACTCCTCGGGGAGGGATAATTTTAGAGGGTCCTCAGGTGTGATAATAAGTCACACTTCGAAATTCTTACTGACTTTAAGCAAAAGCCTCAAAGTGCGCTGCTTATAAACTCATAAAGGTGGCAAAACTCCACGTCTACATGACGAATCGAAAACCCGTAACTACCTTCACACTTTGATGAACTGTATTCGATTAATGGCATAAACCCATCGCAAACGAAATCTCGGCTACTCCAGCAGACATGCTTAAAAGAACATTGACAGATCTAGAATATCGCTTGCATGTGCTCCATCTTAGCAAGGTAGCCCACATCGAGATCAACAAATATCAATTTAACAACGTTAAGAATTTTACTTCGATATACTGAAAACCACGTGTGTCTAAGTCAATTAATTTTCCTATAATTTTTTTTTAATTCCTAGCAGAATTTAGTGACATGTGGTATATATATGTTTTTATTTATACATACAAAAATGTTATTATATGAGAATGTATGTACGTTAAAGATTATTTGTTATACATAAAGGTTATAAATAAGGAAAGGAAAAATTCGCAAGTTCAGTGACTTGCATGTGAAACGCAAACAATATTTTGTGGAAGTTACAGTGTAGGCTATTTTGTTAGCATCGAGACAGCGAAAAATTTTTGTACTCGCCAAAAAAATATTTCTTTGTAATTTTTTATTTAAAAAATAATAATAACAGATATGAATGTGGCACAATAATACGAATCACTCATTTAGTTTTGTAAGAACTGCATTTCAATAACTTAGGCTACATTATTTTTGCTTTGCTCGCATATATAGTCTATTTATAATACTTCTGTGTGAATAATTGTAATTGTAATGTTTATAGTAGTGACTACATGCCATTACAAAGTTAAATATGCCATACCTTAAAAATTGTTACTGCCTGTAAAAATAAAAGAACTTTAGGGGGGGGGGGGGCTCCGATTTGTGTTGCCCCGGGCCTCACATTCCAATAAAATTGCCCTGTACCCGGGTATAGGCTATTCAGGATTAAGTGAGCACTCAAAAAGCGCTATTAAAGTTCTATTTTCAGCCAATTCATATCTTTCCGCGCTTAATAGCTGACGTCGGGAAATATCCAGCCTCTCTGGACCCGTCACTTGATGTTTGGGCGTGTTAAGATAAAATGTGCAGTCAGTATGAATCGATATAGTTTGATAAAAAAAAAGTTTACTAACTATATAAAATGCAATTATGTCGATTTTTGTTGATTTTGTTTCACTATTGTTGAATTTAAGTAAGGAAATTCACGAAATTATATTGCGTAATTTCGCTACCAACCATACAGGGCAGTAATGCAACTATAGTTAATGTTGAATTATATGCAGTAACGGCTAGTGATATTTTTCAATGGTTAATGTTTAGTGCTGGCTTTATCCCGAACGGCACACACCACAGCTCTTCACATGTTAACGACATCGTTGCAGGGAACTGTGCCGTGCTCGCCGGAACGAGGGCATCTTCGCGCGAACGCGGAGGGAAACGGTTAGCGCTAGCGAGTTATTTCTCTCACGCAGTTGTCGGGATCGTCGTTAGTATGAGAGCCGCGCGTACACCGAACACGCGTGATAGCATCACGTCAAAGCGGGCTAGCTGGTTTTCTTTGGCTTCTAACCTACTTGCAGCGCACTCTGTGTCTGGTAGTTCAGATGGGAATTACCATGAAATCATGCACGGCAGATATGTTATGTATAGAGCCACGATTTTATGGCGAAAAGATTTTTCCAACATTTGGTTTCGATGCGTCATGAGCACACCTGCAGTTCTGCTACCTCGTCTGTGGTTGGATGATTTTACTCTCACTGGCCTTGGCAAGTTATAGACGTACAGACTCACAATAATCTTATTCTGATTGGTGCAGTCAAATGAGAAACGTGTCTGAACATAGACACGCTGCCAATAACCTTGAAACAGAACTGCCGATGTGCACGTGAGACACTGAAACAAAGTGGGGCAAAAATCTTTTCGCGACAAAATCGTGGCCCTAGTTATGTAAGAATAGCATTTTAAAAATAATACTTTAAAAATTTATCATTAGAGGTACGTCTATTTCGCGGATTCATCTGGCAGTAGCCTAGATTGCTCAGTCTTGTACACGCTCTGGATACAGTCGATTATTCATTGGCTTACAACATTACAAGCGATAGCTCTATGAATCATTTCCTTATTTACTACTGGTTTGCAGTAGTCAAATGCGTTTCGTGATATCCATCAGCTAATCACACACGTGATTATGAAGCGTATATTTTTGGCGTTCACCCTGACCTGGAATGTATTTGCTAAATTGACGTACCTCTATTTATCATACGCATTTTACAAGTGTTTTTAACTGAAATTAATTTACGGTCTATTTTAAAATGCCGCAGTTTAACTGAAATAATTCCAGCAAGCTCGTGGCGGCATTCAGTGTTTTCTACGAATTCCCCCTTTTAATTGTTGGTGGGATGAGGGTGAGAGTGTATACACTCCCCCCTTTATGGGTAGCTGGTTCCTTCGCCTATTCAGGAATTCGAAGCTTTTGAAGTTATTGCAGTAGTAATAATAATCATAATTGTGTAAAGAAAAAAATATTGTGAAACCTTTTCTTTCACTTTAATAAAGGATGAGATAAAATAGGAAAAACCAACCAATATCTCTATTACTAGAGCTACTGACCAAATGGAAACCAAACGCCTGTAGAAGTCACAAGAAATATATTTAAACAGAATTCATATGATAGGAAAAATAATGACTTCTACAGACAAGTCAGGCAACTAGATAAATAAATAAGCAGAAATAATCATAGTGTATGAATTTTCAAAAGATGTGTTTATACCGTGACCAAGGTGATTAACTCTGGTACGAACCTGACTATCAATTAACTTACAAACCCGGGTTCTACTTGGTTTTCTGTGTTCTAGATGTTTCCATTTTCCTGTTTGTTCCCGGAACAACTTACAAACTTCTTAAACTCTTTGCTAGCTCAAGTTTAGAAATCTCAGGTCGATCTTAGGTTTTGTTCATTTGAAGTGAATCGCACCCGTTGAGATATAAGAGGAATTTTGACGCTGTTCTGTCTAATCAACAAAACTTTTCGGGAACTTGACACGACGGCGTAGTTTGGGTGGGTCTTACCGAGGATGTCTTGCAGTAGGTCTGGACGGTTGTCTCTAGATCATTCCTCGATACTCATTCGACCACGTCCTTCTCGTCCTGGGGTGGCGACCAGCACGTACTCCTGGTGCGCGTAAGACGATCGCGACCTCTTCGTCCTCAGATGAAGCTCTTGTTCCCCCTCGTTCATCGAATAGTGGACCCGTCGAACTGTAGACCTCGGAGACCTGGACAGCAACGAACACGAAGTGGACTATGGAATGGCCTGATCCACGGGCTCTTATTTACAATTCCCTGGAACGTCCTTCTTCGGCGTTGACATCGTGTATAATTTCCAATGAAATTCTCCTGGTATTAATCGTAGAAGTAGTGAGACCTTTCTGACGATGCGTATGAACAATTTAGCGTCTCTTCGAAGAAATCCTCAGGTCTTCTTGACTACACGTCTGTTCGGCATCATGGACGGGAACGTTCTTTTTCCATAAAATGTTCTCAATCCTTCTTCAACAAAACTACTTCTCTTGTTTTAACGTCGCAACACCCATTCCAATCAATACTTTCCTCGTAGCTTACCCCGGGTTTGTTCGCCAATATGATCAGATCAGGTTTTAATCCGTGATACAAAACAAAATATTCCTAGCATAGATATAAAAGCTGTAGAAGTCATTAAAGTTTCAAAACCACAATACCTTATACATTCAATACATAGACAATTAAAACTTACATTCTTCCTGGCACGTGGTAACTATGGTCATAGAATAGTAAATACCTAGGTTAATTGACAAATAAATTGAAATTTATACTCTTCTGTAACATTGGACAAAATGCTATGTTACAATTGTAAAGTGTGCTAGGAAAAATAAATAGAACTGCCACTCGTATCCGGAATTGAGTGGAGAGGTGTGGTCAGCGAGGTCTTGAGAGCTAAAGAAGATGACATGAGTGAGATCAGTGTGACCATTGAATATATATTCAATTATGTGACGCAAAGGCGGAATGGATAAATAAACAGGAATACCTCGAGAAAAACCCAAAGATAAACATCAGCTCCAGCCACGTTTCTCGTAGCGGCCACACCGAGAATATAATCCGGATCGTCGTAGAGGGACTATCATCTATAAATTACACCACCGCGGCTCCCTCACAATATGTGACCATGTGACGTTTTACTCGGTGATTCTATACGATAATCTCACCATGGGGAACCGGGTTCGAATCCCAGTGAGGTCGCTCGCGATTTTCGCATCTCGGAAACGTATAATAATTTGCTGGTTTATTTGATTTATTTGGTACCAGAAAAGGAAAGGGCATAGGGGCCCGAGGCTGCTAAAAAAATTAACCAAATAAATGCAACGTAAAATACTGAATATTACCTTAGACTTTTCCCAAGACAACACAATGTTTACAAAGCAATCGTGGTGACACTATTTTGTGTTGCAACAATATATAGAAGAGTAATTATAAAATAGACAATAAATTCATTAATTTCGTAACTAAAATAGAACGTTTTAGTTTCTGGATTCCAAAATGTTTTGTGCTATAGTTTGTTATTCATTAAAATTATTGCATGTATTTCAAGTGTTAACACAGTTATAGAGACACTCAGAAGCGAAAGATTTAGAATGTATGTAATTATTTTATATCATCTCAATGTTTTTCAATTTTAAAAACATAATTTATCTTAAAAAATTATAATTTCTTACAGTGGTACAATACATTTTTGGGGGGTTCGGAAATCCTTAAGAGTGCGTAGTAGATAAATAACCGCTGAAAACATCAATTGATTTCTACGTTTTTTTCGAAGCCAATATTGATAAAATACTCAATGACAATCCTAGATAATGGTATTTGCAAAATTTATGAATAAATATTTATCCAAGATTACTAATTCGTTACGCGTGATCTCTTGCGCCGCAGTGAAATGCACTAGGTTCCGATGTCAACTTTAATGACTTCTACAGCTTTTATATCTATGCTAGGAATATTTTGTTTTGTATCACGGATTACAACCTGATCTGATCATATTGGCGAACAAACCCGGGGTAAGCTACGAGGAAAGTATTGATTGGAATGGGTGTTGCGACGAGAGTAGTTTTGTTGAAGAAGGATTGAGAAAATTTTATGGAAAAAGAACGTTCCCGTCCATGATGCCGAACAGACGTGTAGTCAAGAAGACCTGAGGATTGCTATTGTTTAATTTTCGCAAATTGGCTTCAAGAAACATACAAGTTATAGATTAATGATTACAGCGTTGAAGTATGTACCACGCCCTCTTAAACAGCACCATTTTGAAATAAAATCCAAAATTTCCCGTGGAGAACCTCAGACCTCCCATTTCTTGTTTGGGGCGTGGATATTTCTACATTTCAAAGCATGCCCCCCCCCCCCCCCAATCCGGCCAAGGACCCAGAATTGGATCCGCCTTTGATTGGTACACGGGCATTAATCAGAACTGTACAGTTCACTATTTGCAACCTTACCTAGCAACAACCCACGAGTCGAAGATGTATGTGGGAGCACTCCATCTTGGTCACTACTCTGAATCTCATAATAAATACTACAATGTTATAATGTATAGAGATGATGGTTTATCGCGGGAAAACTTTAGAGTCTGCTGGGTTTCAATGTACGTTCTGCTCACCAAAAGTTTACTGGCTTTCGCTTGTTTGTGGAGCTTATACCCTATTTGACTGAGCCAATTAGAATCCCGCTATTGCAACGTTTGATGCCTGATGCCTGTTATTTGTCTGCGGACAGCTACGTTGTGTCAGACGTATATCACTCAATCATACATGTTGCAATAAACTGCAGTGTCTTCAACGATATGTTGGCACAAAACATTTTCACGACATACCATCATTACAGATGATTATATATCGCGAAAATGTTTGGTGCCAACATACCCTTGAAAACGCTGCAGCTTCTTGCCACAACGTAGTTGTCTGCCGACCAACAACAGGCATCAGATAATTATTACAATCTCAAGATTATTATCGGCTCAGTCAAATAGGGCAACAGCTTCACGTACAAGCGAAAGCCAGTAGTCTTCTGGTATACTGAACGTGCGTTGAAACCCAGCGAGCAGTCAAGTTTTCCCGCCGCGATAAACCGTAATCTCTAACCAACATCTCTAATAATGTACCAATCAGTTACACGAGAAACTATGATTGAAGCCCGCTTTGAAATATGACAGGCTTTTCATTTAAAAAAAAGTATCCAGTTACCACATAAAATCTCATAGTCAAAATCAGTACGACGGAGAGTCTTGCGTGCTATAGTTCAGCACTTATGACGTAGTGGCTGTACAGTGATTGATGCGCGTGTCAGTGTCACCCTTATCTCCTCCTTGTTTCCTGGCTTCAAACGCGTCAAGTGGCTTCAGGTAGTGAACTGCACTTACATCCAGCCTGTGTAGAGAAGTCCTTCAGCTTGGGGAAGTCTTCAAATAATCATTCGGTTGTGTTTACATTTTTTTACAAACTAATCGGTGAACGTAAACATAATTTTTATAGGTTATGTACAAAATGTAAATCCACAATTGTGTGTATGGGCTTTTGAATTACTAGCCAATGCATTACGAATACGATAAATCGACGAAGTTTTGTCAACTAAGTGTATAACTGTGTACGTGAAAACTATTCTAACTGACTTACGTCATTATAAATCTAAGCTCCTCATTTGTTCTATTCAGTTTGGTGTAATTCATTTTTAATACGTCTCCACTTTGAATTTCGCGTAATGAAAATACAAGGGACACGATCGGTGTCTATAGTAGGGTCTACTTGATAAGGTCTACTAATACTTGTATATCACTAGCCTTACCGCCTCGAAGTTCACGGCACTAAATGACATCAGTCGTCCCGTCGATAAATAGAACGTGTCCTGTATCAAGTGGTAACAACACGCAGGTGCTTATTGTCAAGGATAAAAACGAACAGTGATCAAAAAGGGGCAATATGCTATCACTGACAAAATTAGCCCGATTTACTTTTTTTTTTGTGTTATTATAGTTATAGTTATTATTATTATATTTAGCGGAAGAAGACAAATCGTGTACTTAAACTTCGTATCTTAAAGCGACATAGATAGCCTATATTTACAGCTATGGATTTTAACCCTGAACTTATCGGTTGAAATGGCTTAACCCACTCGGACTTGGCGTACTCAGTAGTGAACATGGTGCTAAGATCATTTATAACCAAAACTGACGACATTACGGCATAGTCATAAGTTTATTCAGTTTGTTGCGTCATAATTTTCAAAATTCGGCTGCAGTTCTGTGTGCGAGAAGTTTATTACGTTGTGCTGAGCCACCCAGTAGCCGTAAATTTCTCGAGAACATAAAGGAAACCTATTTGTCCAACTTAGTAATGCGCTGACCAAAATAATTATCCGTGGCTGGAACACTGTAATCAATGAATTAATGTGCGAGGTATGGGGGGGGGGGGGTCGGCTACGTGAATTGCAAATCAGTTTGTTTGATAGTTATAATCACTACCGTACACACACTAAAAAACAACCCACCTGCCGCCATTGGATCTATGTGACGCAATAACTGAGAACGCTAACTTCAAAGTTATAGTCACTCCATTTCACTTCTGCACAGCTACCTATTCTGTAGTGTAGCGGTGATTTTAACACTTGATACGCCTTTGGTTAGTTTCGTCCCGCAGACGTGAGACAAATCATCTTTCAACCAAGTTACAAAAATTGTTTTTTATATATGTTCAATACATATTATAGTTTTAGGATTACCTTACCGAGAAATGGTGTAAAAATTTTAATTTCACTACCATGTTGTTCTTCATTTCGTAATAATAATTTAAGTCATCAGTTTTATACAATAAAGAAAGTTCACTGACATTCATTGTGTTGTTCGCCCGTAGAATTATATTAAATGTTAAAACAGTTAAAATAAAAATATGTAAAAATAAGTTATTAGTAACTGTGTTTAAAATTGTTATTGATGTGCCATCACAAAACCGTGGAAAACACTCGGATATCACAGAAAGTAATCTAGAAATTACTGGTCCGAAATAACTCCATTGATTATTATAATATTTCTTTATTTAAACAGCAGGTGTGGTTATTAATGTACCAATATGACACTCAACGTTTAGATCTGAAAGAAGAATGTGACGACGTCGCCGAAGTGTAGGTAAGAGGGAGATGCTATGGCTGAGATAGCGAGTGACCAGCTGGACCAGTAGCGAGTGTTTGTAGAGTTTAGAACAGGTTCAAGATCGGCGCACAGCCGAGCGAGAGTTGCCCCTCGCCGCGCGCCAGACAGCGGATGCGATGATTGCCGCCGGCCTTCGCGCGACGGAAACAGTCGGAAGAATTAAAGCTGCGGCGCGATACAGCGATGAGAGTGAGCGAGACTGGCTACCTCGCACAGTGGCTGGCGAAATTGACAGTGCAGACAGGTCGTCTGCTTCGAGCGAACGATAGGGGCGACACAGAAACGCGCATCAAATGCGGCATTTGGCACTGCTCTGTTCCAACAATTGTAACTGCTAGAGACAGGAAAATTTCGTGGGTTCAGTGACCTGTAAGTACAGCTGGTGATTTTTGGTGACAAGTATTTTCTAACAATTTGTTTCGATGCGTTACGTTCACATCTGCAGCTGTGCTTCATGATTATTAGCAAAATGTTTTAGTGAAGAGACGTCACTCATTTGACAGGGCCAATCAACAATGTTTATGTGACACCACGCGTCTATGATTTGCGGGTAGAACCCCCCTTTCTCCGAGGAAATGAGCGTTAAAAGCAGCCAATCATTGACCATGAATAGAGGTCGGAATAATTCGCGGGTTCACTGACGTTAGGCTAGCCTCCAGGAATATTTGTGTAGTGAATGTGATATCAGCTGTTTATTAGCTGCTCGCTGACAGTGAAATGGGCCTGTATTAGTTATAGTTTTATTATTGGCTCAGCTACTACCAGGAAGTGTCGAGCAAGTCAACGGCCAATTGTGAACGTGATACAGACCTTGGAATTATAGCTTGCGCCTAAAAAGAAAAGGCGAATTTTTCAGGTCTCTAACCATGGAGCAAAGTTGCAGATGTGTGTATAAAGCATTGAATCAAATTGTCGCAAAATTATTTTCACCCAAAGTCACTGGCTCTGCCTGTAAGCTAGCCTCCAAGAATATCTGCCAACTCAAACAAACATCAGCTGCTTATTGGTTGCTCTCTGAAACAGTGCTACCACATGACTGGGCTTGAATATTGTTGATCCTTTGTTATTGGCTCAGCACCCTCCAAAAGGCGTGAAATAAATCAAGAGCTGAAGTGAAATGAGTTTACAATTTTTTGAATTCTAGCATCAGCCTAAATGAAAACGAGCATTTTTAAGTCCCTAGCAAAGGCGTACAAGCTTTCCGTCGAACCGATTATACTATAAGCGAAGGTGGTTGGTGGGTTGTTGCGAGGGAGGGCTGGAGATTCTCAGATACACTCCTAACTGACGAGCCGTACACCGATGAATAAAGCCAGTGTTTCAATCCATTACGTGCGCATATGAAGCTCTGCTTCATGGCCAGTGATTGGATGTTTCAAACGCTCAGTGTCTTGTGGTTCTACCTCCCGCAAATCACAGACGTGTGGTGTCCCAGTTAACCTTGTTCTGGTTGGCACAGACAAATGAACGATGTCTCTGCACAAATACTCTCTGCCAATAACCATGAATCAGAACTATACAGGCGTTGAAACAAAATGGTGCAGAACTCTTTTCACCACAAATCACTTGCAGTACCAATGACAATGAAAGGCTTACTGGTTTCTTATTCTTCTGTGACCAATCAGTAATAAGCGGAACCGGCAAACCAATGTGTCACTGGCTATAGCGTCAACTAAGCACACAACCCTGTACAGTTCTCAACAACCCACCGACAGCTAATGTATATTGAACATAAAAGCGGCAACTACATAATATTCCTGGTAGAAAATCTGTATCAAAGTTTAACGCACAATATATGCATTTAACATTTATGAAGTCAGTCAGTACTGAATTACAGTGGTCTGAAAAGGCATTTTTAAGCCATGTTGGTGGGCTTTGAAACAGTTAATTCAATGTGCGTTGTGTCTTGACAGTGGCATTATGTTCTCATTTTAAATACGTATTCTTCCCGTAAATTAACACACTGGGACATACGCAGAATTGTTTCGTAATAATGTTCCCCAAGACATTGCAATACGTTTAAAAGTCCACGTCACGCGGTCGCTTGGATCACGCGTTAACTACGTTGCAGTACGTTTGAATTTAGCCTATTTTGCTATGCTGTTAAACGTGTGCTCAGAATGTTTACCCAAGAAAACAAAATAAATCCCGTGCGGTGCCGAAAAAGGACCTTTTCAACATACACGATGTAAACACAATTTCTGAGTTCTTCATTGCAGTCAAAAAAGGCTTTTCCAAACAGTCGAAAATGAAATTGTTATGACTGGATTTAAAAAAAGAAAAACTGTGATAGAGACGTACGTTAAAATGAAAATGGTCACGTGAATAGTAAACAGTTGATGTTTTAGGGTACAATAATAATACATGTTAACTGTCGGTTATGCCGTTGAGAGAACCATGATGAGTTATGAGTAGAGACATGAACTTTTCGCGAAAAGAAATTTGCCTCACTTTGTGTCAATGACTTGTGTGCACGTCTGCAGACTTGCTTCACGGTCAGAGATTGGATGTTTTGACATTCGTGTGTCGTGGGGTTTTACACGCAAATCACAGACGTGTGATGTTACAGTAACCTTATTGTGATTGGTACAGTCAAATGAGAAACGTCACAGTTCAAAGGCACGCTGCCAATATATGTGAAGCAGAACTGCAGACGTGCACATAAGGCACTGGAACAAAGTGGGGCAAAATTCTTTTCGCGAAAAGTTCATGTCTCTAGTTATGAGTTAAAAGCAGTCACTGAACACGATACAGAGCTACAGATGTGCATATAAGAATTGACACAAGCTCGTACGAAAATCATTTCACCGAAATAAAGGGTCCCTAACTACGCTGCTGTTCTTTTCTTTTTGTAACGAACATTAAGAACAGCCAAGAAAATTAATTGCGTTCCTTCACTGATACTGGCAGAAATTGTGAACAGGCCTGATGCTGCCAGAAAATAGAGAAAATAAGTCACACATTAGCAATGGTAATTACGTAATATTTTGACGCAGACTGTACTTATAGACTGATTGCATCGTGCTGGTTGGTTACTGTCCCAAATCATTAGGGCCTGGTAGTTTTCGCGAAAAGATTTTTGCACCACTTTGTTTCAGTGTCTTACGTGCACACCTGCGTCTCGGCTTTGTGGTCAGTGATTGGATGCCTTAACACCCAACGTGTGGAGGTTAAACCCGCAAATCGCAGACGTGTTGTGGGGAAGTCATCCGTATACTGATAGGCACAGTCAAATGAATAACAACTCTGCCCAAAAACACTCTGCCAATAGTTATGAAGTTGAGCTGCAGGTGTGCACGTAAGGCACTGAAACAAAGTGGGGCAAAAATCTTTTCGTGAATACTACCGGGCCCTACAAATCATTCCCGAACCATAGCTGTTTACGGCGTCTACAAAAAGCACATTTCACAGAGACAGAATGCGTTTAAAACGCTAATAATGCTCGGAAGTTGTAGCCACTAATTTTAGTTACCTCGCCGTGTCCGCAGAGTTAAAAATTATACAGACGTGAAATGACGTGGCGACTCATTTGATACGGGCGAACTTCGCCGCTTATTGGCTGTCCAAGGTTGTTGATACCAGCCCCGTGTATGTTTGGCTCCTACACGTATCTGTAGATTTCCTATTGGTCTGGTTTCCAGCTAGCAGGGCAGCCACCTTATCGTGATTGGCGGTAGGTATTCCCGCCATGCTGCTGGCCAGTGAAGCCGTTTTGCTGGCTTGTATGAGTTTGCCTTCCTACCGACTATTTCACTTCTGTATCCCTAAATATTTTGGGCCGTGTTTGTAACCACTATTCGTGAAATGTTTTATCGCGAAGCGAATGGAAATGGAAATTACATGGCTGCATGATATTTTGTCAACATTTTGGGTTGATTCGACATCCTGACATACGATATGAACAGGAACAGGAAATTTACGCTAATAGTTTGACGGCAAGTTAGATTCCCAACCCGTGTACATTGAAGAAACATGTACACTGGGATGTTAGTTTACCAGACAAAACCAGCAGAAATTCGAGCCATTAACAAGTTTGACAGAAAACATGTACTTGCCTCTTGATCATGCGTGAAAACTCTGCCAGCAGCCAGTAAAGGCAGAGGTAATAATGAAATGTTCTGGTTATTGCATTCTTGGCTAACTGGTCGTTGGGTAACCTTACCGCTGTTGATAGCCTAGGTTATTTTCCTACTTGAAAGTAGCGAATAATATACGTATAGAGACCCGGAAAATTCGCGGGTTCAACATCCTGCGGGCTAGACTCCACAGTCCTGTGTACACTCTGTCCTCAGTTTCTTGTTTATTGGCTGCTGATGCTTCAGTGAGTGGCCAAATGTATGTTTGACAAGGTGCCGCGAGTGTCAGCGAGTGTTATCATGCAGGTCTGCTATCGGTTCAAAGGCCTCAAATAAGAGTTTCAGTAACAGAAACCCAGTCGTGATTGTAACTAACGTGCACATGCATTTGAAATCCATCCGGGTCTCTAGGCATAAGTGAAGTCACTGGCTTTTAGCGAAGAAAATTTTGCCCAAAATGTTGAGAAAATCTCATGCAGCCAGGTAATTTCCATTCACAGTTCGACTATAAATATGCTTCGCGATAAAACATTTCACGAATAGTTGATTTAAAAGAATAACAGACTGATAAGCAAGCTAACGCCGCCTCCCGTAAGAGGCCCCCCGCCGTTCCCAGGCCCGTACTATTCTTTTTTCTATTTTTTGATTTATTTATAAACTAATGGTTATTTAATTGTCTATTAAACCTTAGCAGCGCTGGACAACAGACTAGAACAATAAATAAAGAAAATAACTGAATATACTCTCTTTATGAAATTCGAGATCACAAGATTAGGAGAAAGAAGAGGAAAAGAGAAGAAAAACCCCGAAGGGTCATTGACTAGGTGGGGTAAATAATGAATTCCTCAATCTCCTGTAGAAACACGCAGGAGCCAAACACACACGGGGCTGGTATCAACAGCTTCGGGCAACCAATAAGCGGCGAAGTTCGCCCGGATCAAATGAGCCGCCACGTCATTTCACGTCTGTACTGCATTTAGTCTGTGCCCAAGGCAAGTGATAGCTAGAACATCACATGGCTGACCATGAAGAAGAGTTGCATATGTTTGCATAAGGCACTGAAACAAATTGGTGCAAAATTCTTTTCACAAAAAAAAACAGTGGCTTTAGGCATAAGGTTGTGACGTATAGCGTATATATCGTTGAAATCTTCCAGTCCCTGACTATTACAGTCCAAACAAATAGAAAAAATGTCTAGATATAGCCAGTGGTGTTTCAGTGCCTTACGCGCAAACCTGCAGATCTGCTTCGTGGTTAGTGATTGCATGTTTTTAACTCTCAGCGTCTTGAGGTTCTATCTGCAAATTACAGACGTGTAGTGTCGCAGGTAACCTGTTTCTGATAGGCACATTGATATGAGCGACGTTTGTGCCCGAATAAACTCTGCCAGTAATCATCAAACGCAGCTGCAGATGTTCGCGTAAGGCATTGAATCAAAGTGGTGCAGAATTATTTTCCTCACAAATCACTGGCTCTACCTATAAATCGGTTTGGTTATGTGTGGAAGTTTACGGCCTGTAACGACAGCATTGATTTCTTTGTGTTAAAAAAGACCTAATTTAAAATTTAAAAATTTTCAAGTTTCTGAAATTAAAAAAAAATACTACAAAAAATTATGCGGTTTTTGTGCATATTTTGGAGTATCCCGTGAAACTGTTCTTCATTATGAATTATTACATTTTGGTAAGCCAGTTAGTTTTCTTTTTTAGTATAAAACGTTTTATGTAAATTGTGACTTTGAATGCCATTATATAAAAACTATGTAAGCTAAAAATTTTCATTTCGGCAAGAAATAGTTACAATGTATGTCTACAAACCAACCCATATCTCAAGCTATTAAAACAACTAAAATTTTCGGAACCTCCCCCCCCCCCCCGACTAATATATTGCTTCTCGCTTTCTCGCTATCTGGTAAGTCGTTCTCTAGAAAGTATTTCATTGACCAGTTTAAGTGTTTGACAGCACACAATTCTATCTGCTGTATGCTGTCTCGTGACTTCAGTATTTATCGTTATATGGCGCACGGGTAATTACAACAATCCTACGTGAGGTTTTATCTCTGCGAAAACACGTGTTCGTCCTTATCGTATCATGTGAGTGAAGATATGTTTTTGAAGAATATAACTAGTGGTTCCAAATTGTGGCGTCATTACACCGACCGCGACATGTTATCAGTAAGCCGATACTATTAGTGCTTTCTAACACAAATTAACCGTAAAACAATAGGATCCTAACCACACATCACTTTGAAACAGCAGGATAAAACGGACTTATTCTTATAAAATAAATGAAAATGTTAAAACCAATGTAGATATTCATTTTTCGCCGCGTATAGTTAACAAGGTCAGTGCGGCAAAAGACCGTAAGACCAGTTATAGAGAGTAAATGAACAACAGAAAACATAAGAACATTGTAAAAACACTTATGGTATTTTGTTACAACACTGGATTGCTACAAAGTTAGGTTTTAATGGTTTTGGTAGTTTGATCGATAAAGTGCACAAAAAACACGTGATATTTCTACGTGGTTATAGACTTGGTATTCATGAACCAATTCCAAAGTTTTACATACACAACCGTTAGTTCAATATTATTTCCAGGTTAGCTAGACATTTTAACATGCAAATTTTCATTTTTTTTTTTTTCAGGAATAGTTACACCGGATAAGGCAGCGAGAGAAAAATGCTCTAGTTAAACATATATCTAGTATGTTTCTGTGAATCATTTACAAAACTCGTTTTCAGACACTGCCTGATAGCTTTCTATGTACCACATATGGAGGCCTGATTTGAAATCCAGGTCAAGATTCGGATTAGGAAATCGGTAAGAACTCGAAATACCGGTGGAGCTATTTCAGGAAGATTATTGGTTGTTTTCTGTCCATATTCTGGTGAAGGACCACAGTGTGGCAACGACGAGTACTATCCGCTGTTCCAGCGAGTATAGCTAGGGAAAGGAATAATTCGCGAGTTCAGTGAACTGCATGCTAGAATTCATTGTCTTGTACATACTCAAGCCCCGACTATTTGTCAATTAGCCGCTACTCGATGGAATAAGAGACAATGAACGAATAGCCGGCGCTTTAGTATGCATAGGATAATGGATTCTAGCATGCGGGTTATTGAACTCGCGAATTACTCATTTTCCTAAGACTAGCTAATGAACAAATAGTCAGGGTTTTGAATGAGTATACACAGGACAGAGGGTTTTAGCATGCATGTGATCAAACTCGCCAAATATTACTTTCCCTCGCAGTAACCTTATTCTGTACGACTCGGGTCAGGAAGCTTTCTCAAAAGATTTTTCCAACATTTTGTTTCGGTGCTTTACGAGCACACCTGCACCTCTGCTGTTCTGATATTGGATGTTTTGATTCCCAGAGTCTTGGGATTCTATACGCAAATCACAGGCGTGTGATGTCGCAGTCAACACGTTTGTGGTTTGTGGGTACATGATGTACACATAAGGTATTGAAACAAGTTGGAGCAAAATTATTTTCACCAAAATCAGGGTGTATAAACGTTCCCAACCAACCACCTACTTGCATTTTTTTCTAATCCACTTTATCTTTCCTAGTAGTTTCCAACTAATACTTTCGTTTTCATTTGTCCAAGGCGTGCGTAAAACCAAGACCTCGTTCTGAAATTGATAAAAAAAATGGTTTCCCCGCTAATTTTCAACATTCATTAAACCGCGTCTTTTTTGTTACTTTTACTTCCCACGTGTTTCTTTAAGATATTATATTGTAATACCAAGCACTCTGCGTTATACGTGCAGACCCGGCATTTTCGCGAATTCTTTTGTGATACTGCGTGTGAGTTACTTCCAAGTTTAAACTACTGTTTATTAACTTCGGCCTTGCGAAATATGTATCAATAGCGAACCTCCTCGAAAACACGTCGCGGTAGCTTGTAGGATGCAATCGACGGACCAGTAGCCAGTAAACAAGTATAGCTGATGACAAGGCGTAAACAGAACTGTAGAGTCCGACCAAAATGAGGTTGAATCAGGGAAATTTCCGGGCCTCTAGTAATAAGCGCATAGTCATGGTGTAAATGTGGGAAATTTTGGCCATACATTTAGCCTCTATCCGGAAAATTCAAACATATACAGCAGAGCGAACCATAAACCGATAGTGAAATCATAATTAGTCAAACTGCAATAAAATTGGAATGCGTGATACCCAGAAGCTTGCGATTTACGTTAATAAAGCCAAGACCTTTCTCACATCAGGTGAAAACTTGAATCACTTCAAAAAATAAATAACGAGGTGTTCTCAACCTGTTCTGTAATTCATCTTCTTATATTTCATCAGGTGGAAACCTGCTTGGATGAAAACAGACACCACGGAACTCGTTTCTGTTCGTATTACAACTTGGACACCGTCTCTGATATGTCAGCACGGCTACGTCGCTTGTCGATCACTGGCCCTTGTCGTAAGAAGCCGGTCTACTATCGTACAGCGCACACTCTCGTGACTAATATGTAAATATATAACCATGTTAAGGGTTAATGTGTATTGACTTTTGTGCTTCCTTGTCAATGCAGCTCACAAGGAAAGGCAGTTAGAGCATACGGAACAATTTGTTCCGAGTCTCCAAACGCAAGTGGTCTCCAAATTATTTGATTTAAAAAGCTTATTCCCGCTGATTATTAAGAGACAATTTCGTCATGTTTTTTTCCAAATACTGTAGCTAAAAACAGTCTCGTCACGAGTGAAATTTCTCAAAATGCATTGATCGATTACATACGAAACTTAGATATAGCATAGCATAGACAAATAATCGGGGCTTGAGTATTCATAGTACAATGGATTCGAGCCTGCAGGTCATTGAGTTCGCGAACTTTTCCAGTCCCTAATACGAACGTACAGGTGTTTGAAGTTTAGCTTGCGCACGAAAGAAAACGTGAAATTTTCAGGTCTCTAGATATAACATTCGTAGAGTCGGAAGTTTTCACGAAAATATTTTTGCACCACTTTGTTTTGATATCTTAAGGGGGCGCTTGACGGAAACTTTTTATTGTTTCAAACATTTTTATATTTGTACGAGATATGGTTTGTTTTGTAGACATATATTTGACAATATTATACTGAAATAAAAAATGTTTGGCTTTCATAGTTTTTTTATAATGGCATGTCAAAGTCCAAATTTGCGTAAAACGGTTTTATGCTTTAAAGGAACTGACTTAACGACCTGAAAAAATTCACGCGAAATAAAAGAAGTAGGCTACAAGACCTCCCATATAAAAACAAAAAATAAAATACTTTTGTATTTTTGGAAAAATTTAAAATTTCAAAAAAAATTTTAACACAACAATTTTTAAATTATTTTTGTTCTTATATAGGATACATTATATCCAATATTATTCAGTGTTAATTTTACCAGTACGCTAAGTCAGTTAGTAATCTTTTAAATCATAAAACCATTTTACGCAAATTTGGACCTTGATGTGCTATTGCAAAAAACTAAGAAACCTAAAAAAATTTAATTACAGTAAAAAAAATAGCAACACTGTATGTCTACAAAATAAACCATACCTCGTACAAATATAACAAATATCAACATGTTAAAAACAATAAAAAAAATTCGATTAAGAGCCCCCTTAAGTGCATATATTCCATTACACTTCATAGTTACGTTCAGAGTCGTCTCTCATTTGACTACGCCAATCGTAAGACGTTTAACTGCGACACCATACATCTGTGACTTGCGAACTGAACCCGTAGAATGTGGAAGTAAAAACAACCTATCACTGGCCACGAAGCAGATCATCAGGTGTGCACGTAAAGGTACTTAAACATGGCCAGGCAAAATTATTTTCGCGAAAACCTAATGTCCCTATACATTCGTCTCTTAAAACACTAGGTCAAATTCAAAAGTGCTCCGTTTGACAGTGTAGTGACTATATTGGGGAGAGGGGGACGAGAGAGAGAAATCGAGAATGCAAGATCACGCAAATATTTGATGTCGAAACATTTCCCATGACACTGAAGCACGATGTGCGCTTAGTGGTTGGACGTGTTTGCCGAAGAGTAAGAACTGTCAAATGGGGAGATACGGAGATGCAACTAACAACGAAGAACGTCGGATGCATGTACGCTTCACTATAATCCATGGGTAGCCGACCTTTTCTAAGTTATGGCCAAAAATTTGAACCGAATAATGTCACTGAACGCGATAAATAACTTTCACACTGGTTACTTTTTATGAGCTCAACATTTGCGTAAATTTCTAGAGACCTGAAAAATTCGCTCTTTCTTTCGGGGACAAGCTAGGATTCAAACTACTGTAAGTAAGTGTCACATTTGCAACTGGTCCTTGACTTATTTGACACCTCTTGGAAGTCGCTGAGCCAATGACAATGTTACTAAATGCATGCCCATATCACTGTGTCATCGAGCAGCCAGTGAGCAGATAATGTCTGCTTGAATACACACATGTTCTTGGAGGCTAGCCTACATGTCAGTGAACCCATGAATTTTTCCAGTCTCTAGGGATTTATAATAGTATTATAACTAGAGGCCGGAAAAATTCGCGGGTTCCCAGACCTGTAAGCTAGCTCCCAAGAATGTTTATGTATTCAAGCAAACAACATCTGTTTATTAGCTGCTCGCTGATACAGTGGTATAGGGCACGTTAAGATATATTTTATTTTTGGCTTAGAGACTTCCAGCGGATGTCAAATAAGTCAACGGCCAATTGCGAAAGTGACACTAACTTATAGTTGCTGGAATTCCAGCGTGTGCGTAAAAGAAAACGCGAATTTATCAGGTCCCTAATTATAACTGAAAGTTATTTCATAAAACGTCTATTCTCAGTGTGTTAATACCCAGTTAGTAGGGAAAGGAGAATTTCGCGAGTTCAATAACCCACATGCTAGAATTCATTATTCTATGCATACTAAAGCGCCGGCTATTCGTTCATTGTCTCTTGTTCCATCGAGTAGCGGCTAATTGACAAATAGTCGGGGCTTGAGTATGTACAAGACAATGAATTCTAGCATGCAGGTCAATGAACTCGCGAATTATTCCTTTCCCTACCAGTTAGTTATCCTCTTGAAGTTCAGCAGTATTTCTAAAAGGTGCATTACCAAGTATGAAATTATTATTTAAATATTTTTACTGTCAGTGTAAGTAACTTATGAATAGGGCCTCGATTTTGTCGCGAAAATAATTTTTGCCCCACTTTGTTTTAGTGTCTCTCGATCAAAAGTTGGAAGCTCAGCTTCAAGGTTACTGGCAGCGTGTTTTTGTTCAGTCACGTTTCTCATTTGACTGCATCAATCAGCATAAGTTTACTGTGAATACGTACGTCTGTAATTTTCCAAGGCAAGCGAGAGTAAAACCATCCAATCACATACGATGTAACAGAGCTGTAGATGTGCACATGATTTATTGAAACCAAATGTTGCAAAAATCTTCTCGCCATAAAATCGTGGCTTTACTTACGAAATATAGTGCAACTGCTTCAGCTTTTGGCTGGCCATTCAAAATTCAGTGTCGGGTCAGTGTTTGGCCCGTGGGCACAGCATAGAGTTGGCCGTCCCTGCGTCAGTCAAATTTTCCGGCAGAAAATCATTCCTTCTAGCGTCGCCATAGTAGACTCCTAGTTCATTTGTGAGCGTAGCCTTTGTATTAACACATTAAGAATGAGCACAGAAGTCGCGGGAAGAGAAAAGTAGTCTCGATCACGACCAGACCAACAACGAGCTGCATTCATTTCAGGGCATTGTTCGGTCAGCCTACCAAGAACAACAGCTGCGTGCAGAGTAGGTATAACTAGGGCCCGGTAGTTTTCGCGAAAAGATTTTTGCCCCACTTTGTTTCAGTGCCTTACTTGCACACCTGCACCTCAACTTCAAGGTTATTGACAAAGTGTTTTTGTGCAGAGTCGTTATTCATTTGACTGTGCCAATCAGTATACGGATAACTGTGACATATTACGTCTGTGATTTGTGGGTTTAACCTCTACACGCTGGGTGTTAAGGCATCCAATCACTGACTACAAAGCCGAGATGCAGGTGCGCACGTAAGGCACTGAAACAAAGTGCTGCAAAAATCTTTTCGCGAAAATTACCGGGCCCTAGGTTTAACCCAAGCTGCAAACCGCCTATTGAAAACGCTCGCGGGCTAATAATACACTGGGCGTGTGACGAATTACATTGTGACAACGCCAGACAGAGGTCACATATGCATCACGTACGCTGCAGTATGTTATTTGACCTCTTTAGATTATGTCCCTAAAATAACGAATGGTATTAATGATTATTAATACAGTGTCTGATTATATGCATAAACACAAAGTTATTCATTTTATTTTTATATTTATACTTTATTTTTTATACTAAAAGGTGACTAAATTTGGTTCTTGTAAGATTTTTAATCTATCGTGTCTATTGCATAATGGCTTGTCAAAATCACATTTTGCATGTCACTGTTTTAAGAATGACACTTAAACCAAGTGATTTACTTCACTGAAATAACTCACAATGAATAACGGTGTTGTAAACTACAAAGTCTACTGTAAAATAATATATATATAAATTTTTAATATTAACATTTCTTTAAATAAAAAATAGTTTTTATAGAGTAGACCTTGTAACCTACAGCATCGTTACTAATTGTGAATTACTTTAGTTCAGTAAGTCAGGTCACAATTTGTGACTAAAAAAATTATCCGGTAGAAGTTAAAATATTAAAAAAAAAAAAAAAAAAAGTGAAAATTGCTGTCTATCGTGTCCTTAATGTTGGAGCAAATTAACCCAGAAAGTTATCGGTCACGTTATACCTGAAAACATGAGTTATCTTGCCGCATGTTGAAAACCGTTTGTTGTCATCTCGTATAGTTTTAAAGTTATTAAAGTCTAATGTTGTAAAGTGGATAGTGAATTATCGCGGGTAAAGTTTACTGTTTGCTAGGCTTCAATGCAACATTGCCTATTCATTTCTGACGCTTTTCTTCCGTTCCCGGCGAGTCCCTGATGGACTGGGCCGTCACATAACTGTCGTCCAATCATACAGTGTGTAGGATGCCACGCTGATTTATAGAATACGCTGGTTGAAAAGATTCTCACGATTTTCCACCATCTACAAACATAATATCTTTATTAATTCATGTCATGCTTCCTTCTGACATTAGAAATCTTAACAGCAGTGGCTATTAAAATATCAGTTTCGATGGGGAAATTATTAAAATATAACATATAGTTACAATTGGTCCGGTCATTAACGTCTTGCTGCCTTTCAAAATGGTGGACAAACAAAAATTGAAACCAAATAAAAACCGTATCTGACAAGATGAACCATGAAATATACGATTTGGTTTGAATTAATCATGTAGTTCCTTCTGGTATATCCTTTGTAGCGGCAGCGGCCGGTGGGTTGATGTCAGGTTGGGCTACCGTTTCTAAGAACTTGAACATGTCGTAGATCAATGACCATGAAAGACCTTATTTAATGACCACTCAGTAATAAGCGGCATCTCCTGCTTATCAGTGGCTGTGACGTCAACTAACATTCAACCCTGCTCAGTTCTCGACAACTGCACCCCCACATTGCTACAACCGCACCAACAGCCCCTGTTTGCTGCCTGGAATAATTTAGGGCGACAAGTAGTTTCATCCCTTTCATCTCTTGTTGCTAAATCCACTGATTTATTGTTAAAATGATCTTGTACTAACTTGTTTCATTGCCTTATGTGCATATCTTCATATTTGCTTCGTTGTTATTAGCAATGTGTAGAGATTATGGTATAACGCGAAAATGTTTTGTGACAACATACCCTTGAAATCACTATAGTTTCTTGCAACATATATGATTCGGTGATACACTTCTGACACAACTTTGCTGTCAGCAGACCAATAACAGGCGTAAAATATTACAATAACGGAATTCTTATTGGCTCAGCTAAATAGGGTAGCAGCTCTCCAAGTACAAGCTAAAGCCAGTAATCTGGTAAGCTGAACGTGTGTTGAAACCCAGTCACGTTTTCCCGCGATAAACCATCATCTCCAGCAATGTATGTTTGTTCAGAGGCGTCTCTCATTTGACTATGCCAATCAGGATAAGATTACTGCGACACTACACGTCTGTGATTTGCGGGTAGAATCCCAAGACATATGAGAGTTAAAACATCCACTCAGTGGCCACGAAGAAGAACTACAGAGGTGCACATAAAGCAATGAAACAAGTTGGTCCGAAATTCTTTTCACCAAAAAGCAGTGCCTCTACCTACTGCTGGCACATGTTCCGCCGCGCTTGCTCATGATGACGTCGTGGTCCAAGCTGACAGATGGGCATCGTTAAACGACGGTCTACTAGCGGAAGTCTCTAACGCGCTGTCGGTGGCTACGTGAAGCTGTCGTCGTCCGTGCCTAGAGACACGTGTGCAGGGAAGCACTATATGACGACTCTGACGTCATGCCCTCTACCCGCAACACGCTGAACTTGGCGAGCGCATGCTTTAGGTCGTCTCGTGCTTTGAGGGCAACTCGAGTGAGTGAAAGATTTTGGTCAGCGCTCAACATCGTGGTCTCCAGCGCGGGTGAGGGGTGACGTGAGGTGAGTATGGAGCGGTGCCAGAATGAAAGAGCGGAGAAAACGGGAGATCCCCTAGAAAACCCGCCGACCAAGGGCATCGTCCGGCACGATTCCCACATGCGAAAATCCGAGAATCGAACCCGGATCGCCTTGGTTGGAGGCGAGAGGTCTGACCCCTCGACCACCGTGGACCCTTGTACGGCATAGTGTTCGTGGCTACATTTTCTACTTGTAAACAATTTTCAGCTGTCATAGTTTTCCCATAGCAGCATGCCAATGGTAGATTTTTCAAGTTACGGGAACACAGGAATAAGTGAATTTTTCGAATGAAATAATTTACACTGTACTCAGATATTATAGGTCACATGCTAAAATATTTAAAAACGGACAAGGAAAACCTACTGCACTTAAAATAAAAACTCTCAAAATGTTGACAATTTACTCAATTTATGGCAATTTTTAAAAAAGACGAAACGACTTTGTTGTGTGCTTCTAACTCTCTTAGCATATATCCCATAATAGCCGATCTAATTTCAGTGTAAATTATTTCATTCGAGTAAGTCACTTAGTTTTCGTTATTATTATGTTCCCGTAACTGGCCAATTCTGACACTGACATGCCGCTGTGGGTGCTAAAAAAATTTTACAGGTTGAAAATGTAGTTACAGGTAATGTTTATTAAAACGAACACTATGTTGTACAAATACAAAATTACTAGTTTTCGCTACGCGAACACCCCCAAACAATGTCTATTGACAAAGATTATATGAATTTGGTTTCCAATTTAGTTATATATTTGATCTTGATATTGCGTACACTATTAGCCTACTTATCGGAAAGTTTTAATATAATATTAATGATATTTCATTACTCGTGCTTCTCGAATTACAGAAAGGGGTTTTGTTTAATTCCGTTTCTGCAAGTTCTCGAGCAAAATGAATGAAACATTTGAAAAAGTGTTATATTTTAGTATTTAAACTATCCAGTTTATAATATTGTATGTCCTATTATGGTCAAATGTTCACAAATAAATCGGAAAATATATTTAGCATTAAATACTATTTCTCGGCCGGCGTGTTTGTACGCCAAGACTGTGGAAAATCACGGGTTAGTTTGTTAGTTACGTTCACTGGTTATCATTTTAACGAGCAGTAAGGTAAGCTCCACATTAAATGCGTTACGACTCATTGTCTCGTTAGCCCGAGAAGTGAATAACTCTCTGCATGACCTTCCATTGTGAATGAACTTATCGTAACATAATCAGCACCTGCTTCCGCATGGAATCACACACGCTAGCAGGAAATAATTTGTGTGTACGTCGGGTGACCTCTATGAGCTACTGTGGGCTTTCCGAACACGCAGGCTGTTTTACGGAGTGTGGAAAAACTTAGCCATTGACAATGCTTGACTGTCTGTCGGTACAATTCATTACAATTAAGGTCTGATATGATATTTTTAAACGGGGAAGTTGGAAACGCTAAAAATTCCCCTTTGATGCGCGGTCACAAGTCGTAAATTCCTCGCAAAAGTAGAATTTTCTTTTTAACGAGGGCAAATTCTTGATGACAAATGATGTGAAATAAATATACTTTTATTCTGATTTCATTAAGTGAGTGAGAGATTTTTGGTCGGCGCTTACCATCGAAGTCTTAAGCATTGGTGAGGGGTGAAATGAGGTGAGTATGGAGCAGCACTAGAATAAAAGGGAAGGGGAAACGGAAGATTCCCGAGAAAACCCGACTAACGGCATCGTCCGGCACGATTCCCACATGCGAAAATCCGGGGACCGACCCCGCCGGGAATCGAACCCGGGTCGCTTTGGTGGGAGGCGAATGGTCTGACCATTCGGCCACCGTGGAAATGTATCCAAAGATGGTCACTAAGATATGTTGCAAATAGTTTTTACTATGTAGCGTAATTCTTTAAAATGAAAATGTTTTATAATTTTGGCTGATTATAAACTTTAATTATTTTTTACTTGTTAACTAGGAAAAGTTACATTGTAGTTTTCCTTAGGAAAAATCAGGCTACATAGTAAAATACGTTTAATTGACAATGCGCCAGTTAATAATTAGGTATAAAATATTTTTCAGCTGTGAAACGAGTTTATGAAAATTATTTTACTCCCTCCTATATTCTGTGGTTACGACTACTGGATTTATAGGACTAATATATTTATGTAATGCTGTTTTCAATCCAAAAATCTTACACGATGTTTTACCGATAATTAAAAATTGGTTCATAGCCCACTGATGCACAACACCGTCCAATTCAACAAATCAATGTGAAGGTTTTACGATAACAGCAGAATTTTAAAAATAATATTAGGGAAAACAACATAAATATGACCCCTTGGTCTTGACCATTACAACTGAAGGTAGCCGCCTGAATGGACGCATTTTGCGTGCTCAAGGCCTAAAAGTGCGGGAGCGGTAAGGACGACATTGCACGCGTATCACGCCTCACCCTAGCTTCTAGGCGCAGTCGCTGAACTGGCGTACAGGCTTATCACCAACTCCACTCTAACACACATTCAGTTGTGACCCTATCGTTTTATGACGTAATATTAACAGTGCGTGGTAGATAAATAAACGCTGAAAATATCAACAGATTTCTACACTTTTTTCGAAGCCAATGTGGATAAAATACTCAATGACAATCCTAGATAATGGTATTTGCCAACTTTATGAGTAAATATTTATCCAAAATTACAAATTCGTTACGCGTGATCTCTTACGCCGCAGTTAATTGCACGAGGTTCCGGCGTCAGGGATTGGACCTCAGAAGTTCGTAACACTAGAAACAATTTAATTTAAAACGTTGGCTAAAACTATTGTCTAGGATTGCTATTGTTTACTTTTCGCAGATTGGCTTCAAGAAACCTGCCGCTACATATTAATGCTTTTAGCGTTGAATTATGTACCACGCCCTCTAAAGGTTAAGATGTGTTGTACACGCCTATACTTTAAAAAGACTCTGCGCCAAGATTTTCATACCGAAAGGACCACAAAAAACACCCATTTTCGGCCGCTAGGAAACATGCTTTAATGAGTAGTGGTAAACCTTAAATGGGTATGAACACAAGTAGCGTTCTTTGTATGTTATTCCTAAGCAGACATTACTCAAGCGCGCTGATAAGTTTTCCAATAATGTTATAACTGCTGAAGTTCTGCACACCGTTCGGCGGCCACCATAAAGAGTCAGTGAACGTGACGCGAGAGCCGTGATGTAGCCTGGTACAGAGTGTAATTTTTTTGTGTAGCTTTTAAAAATGCTTCCAACGAGTTTGTCAACGAAAAGAAGACGCACTTCAAACGGTGTCCCTATGATTTTAAAAATGCCGTCCGCTAGTTAAAAATATGATTTCCAAGCTCTTCGAAAGTGCTAAAAATGCCTTTTTCACGTTGATGTCACTGAGAAAATATCAATCGTAATCTGAAAACTATTTCATAGAAACTTGCATTGTATTTTACCTCATACTTTCACAAATAAAATAACAGAGTCATCGCTTGAAGTCCCATTTAAAAACGGTTTCTACGAAAAGACTGCGCGCTGTTGTAGTACTCCGCGCCTAGAGGCGATGAGGTGTTTGACGGACGTGTTATATTCGACTTATAGTCATCCCTGTTTCCGTGCCTCGAACGTAAAAAGAACTCGAGTCCACCACTAACTCTGAACACTGCAGTTTTATTGTGGGGACACATTGCGTAATTTCTCGCCAGTTCAACAGGGGACGCTGTATTTTGTTGGCCAAATCCGCGGCTTTCGTCACGGCCATCCGACTTCCAGGCGCAAGACGCTGCCGTTGACCGGCGGGTTCTCTCAGGATACTCTCGTCTATATCGCATTCCATCACTGCTCCATACATCGCCATCAACACCAACCAAGTTTCTAATGATCTTCCAAAGCTGGATTAAAAGTTTTACACCGATACTGTGGGGAGAATCCAAAAGCAGACATAGAAGTTTGTCTAATTGCTGTCTCTGCATTTGTCGCCAAAATTGCTATTTCCATTTTCGTTTAGCAACCGCGAGATGTAATTCGTAGGTTCGAATTTCGAAACACATTTCGTAAGGTAATTTTTGGCGAGATGCAGCATCACGAGAGACGACGTACTAGATTGTATCGGTGTCATACATAATTTTGTCTTCTGTCCAAACGTAGTTTGCGTACTAAGTTACATTCGGTAACCTCAAGTTATTCTGTAAGGTTTACTGCCTTCTATGCGGTAAGCATCCAATATAATACCTCGAATTTATTACTACGATTTATTCAAATCAATTAAGTTAATAGGGTGCTGCTGTTGGCTCAGTGGCTAGAGCACTTGCCTCCTACCCACGCGAAACTGGTTCGATTCTCGGCGGGGTCGCACGTGGGAATTGTGCCAGACGATGCTGCTGGCCGGCGGGTGTTCTCGGAGATCTTCCGTTTCCCCCGCCCCTCCATTCCAGAGTTGCTCCGTACATCACGTCTCCCCTCACCAGCGCTAAAGACCTATATGTATGTTAAGTGCTGACCAAAATCACTTCACTTCACTTTATTTAATAAATGGTGAATGTTCTCTTTAATTCAACAAATGGATATTAAAATATGATTATGTAACGTGAGCTTACACGCCGTGGCGGCCATATTGCACTAAGGAGTTTTCTAATTGGCGAGGTGCGGCGTCTCACCCTAAAAATGAGACATATGCGACTTTATATTCATTGAAAGATGCCACACCATTTTAATAACTTATTATGATGTTCATAAAATTAATTGTTAACAATGAATTTATACCTTGTTTCTAAATACGCAATGAAGCGGCATCAATACAAAATTAATTAATTTAAAGTATGTATTATCATTGTTTTCTATCTTCGCTGAGGTTACCTGCGTTGAATCTACCTAGGAAATTCTACCAGCAGTTCAGCCACTACTGCAATAGAAGAAAGAATAGATTGTAGGAGTAACCAAAATTGTCACTAGCGGAGGCATAAGTATATGAGAAGCGGAAAGGTGTCCTTAGGACACTTGATGAAAGGACTGAAACGGGGTACTTTATGAAATCTAGCCTTGGATCATGCAGTAAACTTAGTCCAGAAAATGAGAATATGGAATAAAGTGGCAGTATTTATATCACCTGGAAAATATTATGACATGAACGGTGTCATTAACCAAATTGGATACAACGGAATATAGTTGGAGAAAAGCAAGTTCATTAAAAGAGTAAAGCAAAGAAATCAATTCACATAGATGGTCAAAGAAAGAAGAAATCCGCAAAGAAATTGACAATGTTCCAAATACTAATTTTTCCCTGTTGACAAATGACAATTAATTAACTGAAATTCAGAAACAATTTTTCATGCAAATACAAATTTTTGCATTGTTGGTTTACTTCAGCGTGGACTTAGACTTATTTTTTACTTATTTTTAAGAACAACATTCATACATTTATTAAGTTAACTTATGAATTAATGTCAAATTCTAAGGATAACTAAACGTTTTAGATAAATATTTCCAACTATTAAATTAAATAATTACCACTGTGTAGCCTATTTGTTGCACTATATATAAACACAAACACTTGAAAGAATATTTACTGTTGTGAAATAATTATTTTTAAAGATGCACGTATTTAACAAGAATGAAATATGTTTCATATATTGGCTGTTAAAAATATGCGGCATCCCTCCATAGCTGTATCGACATCTCTTCCATACCCCTTTGGAAGGAATACCGCAAACAAAATAGTTTTAATCAGTCATGTGTAAAATATTTTTATGAGTTGGAAATGAATATACGACACTTACTGAAACTTACGATACAGGCATACTTTCAATAATAATCGTACGTTGTCACAATTTCATATTTTTTAATTTTTGTGCGACGTCTCTACCAAAATTCTCTTATCTTCAGTTTACCCGTTTGGGCTTCACATTTTAATACGATCCTCTTATCGTACTAATAGGCTCCAATGCGTGTTTGTGATTAAAACATAACATTTTTCTTTTAAGAAACCGCAGATGTTTGCGGTTATCCTCTTTTTACCTCTACAAAAACCGTCAACTATTTTATCATTGTTTTATCACTTCCGTCCGCTCCAATTATGTGCGCTTTTCCTGCATGTGAAATTACGAAAACAGTTTTTATGCTTGGAGCTTATTAGGTTAAAACCGCATGTTATCGTTAAAGATATTGCTTTCTTTTTGAAGCACTCGTACTTCCATTACTATATTTCTGGGTACTGGTCATGAGGAACTAATTGCAAAGTATTTGTTGTTTGACGAAAGTTCGTAAACTCGTGACGTCATTACTGGTATCCTACTGTCGTAACATTTCTTGATAGGCTTGTTAGCCTCCTCATCAACATACAATTTCATTGATCGAAACATTATGTGTTCCAATGAAAAATAAACCAATTGCATAAAAGAAATTCTGTTTATGTTCTAGTATACATAACTGTGTGTAAAGGAGAGTTTGTTTTCATTTACCAAACTAAAATTTTTATGAGTGTATTTTTACTAGTAAAAAGGAAGTATTTATGATGTCTCTTATGAAGTTCTAACGTTACAACTTTGCAAAGTATAGTTGTAGTCGGAAGATCTAAAGAAATATTTAAAATTTTAGGGTAGCTGGAAACAGTTGGAATAAGGTTTACTACAGTAACTGGTGCCCTGCTAATATTTCTCTCACCGATTATTTCCTAGATTTATTTAGCCAGTTACTTTGTCATATTTATTTAATGTTGACACTACTTCCAGTGCAATGTTAGGTAAGAGTTTTACCTGGGAGTTTCGTGTTAAACTGTAGACTATGAGAGGAAAACTCCCACTTTATAATATAAACAAATCACCATAAGTAAGAAATGAAAGTGTATGGATTGTACTGTACTCAGAAGTTAACGTCTCCGGTCGCAGTAAATAACATGTTTTTATTATTATTGTTGACAGTATGGTTTTCAAAAGTGTTCACTTAACCGCGAACCACCTATATATACTTTGACTGCTATTCCTAAGCAGGTATCGTTCATGTGCACTGAGCAACTTCCGAATAATATTTTAACGGCCAGGCGAAGCTCTATACACGCCGCTCTGCGCACTGGGCAGGTGGCCAACGTAAGAGACTGGCAAATAATTTATACATCACAATCTGTTCATAATTGTTTAAATATACCTCCATTGACTTGTACATGGACTGCATTAAGCAGAGAGGTACCAACCTCCAGTTAACTGGAACTGAGATATTCAAGATCGAAGTTTTCTGTGTGTTTCTAAACCTTGTATAAACCATTTTTCCGGACTCTAATTCTAAGTCAAATATCGTGATTTAGTATTTCTTCTTTTCCTGAGACGTACTTCGGACCTTCTCCTTCTACATGGTAGAATGCTTATCTCCAAATCATTTAATTTATGGATTGGTTCCTTTCTGCTTAATGCCGTCCAAATAGCGCCGGGATTTCGGTGACTTCACGTTCACGTACCACTTACCACTTTATCACGTTCACGTCAACGTAATACGTAATCAATTGAGGGGTCATATTACGATCCTTCACGTAAGCCGTAAGCAGGCAATGAAAAATGTCGTGAGAGAGTCTTTAAATTTATAGTCAAAGATAACATGACACAATAGAAGACGTTGACTCACCTCGAAATGTTATTGGCCCACGCGTTCACGTGGTATAACTTCACGTATCACTTAACTTAAAAGCTTGACATCGACAGGCTTTTCGTTACGTGAAAGTGAACGTAAGTATAAAATGGCGCGATCGTGATAGGGCCCGTTCAAGTGCGTTTGTCAAGGTGTTTCCTGCTTACGTGAAAGTTAAGGTAAAAAGAAAGTGAAGGCATCATAATCTCGGCCTAAAGGTTATATCAGTAGAACAATAGCATTGAGAACTGGTGTTCTCGCTAAACAACGCCACCGCAAGAAAATACGTCATTAGCAAAGTGTGTTTGTTGTGGTGTCCCGTGAAACCTTCAGGGCTTTCTAGAAGTAACTTTTGTTTTTCATCGTGTATAGAGATTATTGACAAGTTATACGCTTTCTCTTCGTCTTCTACACCCTACAACTTTCAAGGTAAGGTAAGTGGGCTTTACGTCTCGTCGACAGCGAGGTCATTAGAGATGGTTGGTACACTGACAGGAGCTAAGGAGAGGAGTCGGCCATGGCCTTTGTTTAGGAACCATCCCAGAATTCACCTGGGGCGATTTCGGGAAACCACGGAAAACCGAAACCAGGATGGCCGAAGTCTGGGATCGAACCCGGGTCCTCCAGAACACGAGTCCAACGTGTAACCGTTGCGGCACCTCGCTGGGTAAATTTCGCAGAAACATTCCAGGTCAGGTTGAACGCCAATTATGTATACTTCATTGTCATGTCTGTGACTTGCTGGCGGCTGTCACGAAACGTGCTTGATTACTGCAAGCCAGAAATAAGGGAATAATGCGAAGTGCTATCGCTTGCTACCTGCTTGTACGATTATAAGCCAATAGATAATCGATAGTGGCCAGTGGGTGTATATGACTGACAAGTCTAGGCTGCTGCCAGATGAATCCGCGAAATTGACGTACACTGTTAGAAAAAATTTCCGTGAAATTGCGGAAAAGTACTGGCAAAAAATTATCCAGAAATCTTCGTAAAGTAACGGACGCTCAGTTTTTCTTGATAACGGAACCCTCCGTAAAATAACGGACAATCCGTTTTCTGCAGAAAAAATTTAAGTTTCTGTAATCTACTAGCGCTCCATTTTCTAGAATTACTACGTTTTCTTATTAGTTATGTGTTATCGAGATTCTGACGCACTATTTAGTAACCTGAAATTTTTTTGGAAGTTGCTGGGATTCGAACCCACGATCTCATAATTGTCAGGCAGGAGCTCTAAACATGGAACCACAGTGACAATTCATGAGTGAGTTCCATGCAGTGGTAAGATATCAACTTTACAAGAGACAACTTTTGTATTTAACATTCATGATTCATAGTGATTATTAATACCACTTTTTTTTTAAGAAACACAGTAAAATACGCTTTAAAATGGTAGAAACATATTTTCATGAATTTATGGAAAGTTACGGCCAAACATCCGTAAACTGGCAATACGGACAAATTTCCGCAAGCAAAATATTACGGAAGCCACTTCGGTAAAATTACAGTACTTTTCTGTAAATATTTCCGTGAATTTACGGAAATTTTCAACAGTGTACCTATATCCATTAATCATAAACAGGAAAAATTTTGTAGCGAACTCTATACCACCCCCACCCCCTTGTTTTTTCACAAAGTTTGATCAACACTCCTCGCAGTGGTCCAATGATATTTGACTTGCTGGATGCAATATAATGAAAAGGGTGGCAACGTTATCTGCAACCCCAATATTATAAAAAAACTACATCGATGTATAGGAGTATTAAGAATGTAGGTATGGCACATTTTTTTCCCAAACGTGCAGACCTGCAAATGTTCCGTTATTTCCTGACAGCAGACTGTGGACTGCAAGTTACTGTGCGCTCATACTACTTATGATGATTGGTAGGGCCATGAACATTTCGCGAAAAGAATTTTAACCCGGTTTGTTTCCAGTGTCTTACGTGCACATCTACAATCCTCAATCCTGCTTAATGGTTATTGACAGCGTGTCTGAGTGAAGTGACGTCTCTCATTTGACTGTGCCAACCACAGTGAGGTTACTGCGACACCACATGTATGATATTTGCAGGTAGAACTCCTACGACACGTGGCAGTTAAAACATACAATCACTGACTATGGGGAAGAACTGCAGATGTTCACGTAAGGCACTGAAACAAACTGGGACAAAATTCTTTTCGCGAAAAGTTCATGGCTAGAGATGATGGTATATCGCGAAAATGTTTTGTACCATGATAGCCTTGAAAACACTGACACAACGTAGCTGTCTGCAGACCAATACCAGGCATCCAATATTACAATATCGGGATTCTTATTGGCTCAGTCAAATAGGGCAACAGCTCCACGTACAAGCTGAAGCCAGTAATCTTCTGGTAAGCTGGACGTGTATTGAAATCCATCAAACAGTCAACTTTTCCCGCGATAAACCATCA